>PCFV01000180.1:0-48594 GCA_002812785.1 Phytophthora litchii | reverse complement strand
ATCCGTGGCGAGCGCACGTAAGCCGCTTTTTGGCTATTGGTGTCCCTACGCAGCAATGTCTTCACTTTTCTTATCGCCAGCTAGCTTTCTTTGGCTTGCTGAGTGTGATGGGGCGTAGTACTCAAGCACGCAACCCGTAGTATTTTAGCCTTATTATTTGCAGTAAGAAAATCTCTTCCACACGAAACGTTTCTCGCTCACTTGCGCTGTGCACTTGTTGTGGTTTCTGTTCTACGATTTTGCTGCAAGACATGTAGGATTTGCAAAAGCGATGAAAAATGCTCTTTTGAATGATTAGCATAGGAAGCGCTCGTTTTGTCTGCTTCGCCATGCCTTGGGGTAAGATCTTGAATTTCAGTTTGTTGCAAACCTACAATTGACCGAGGCGTCTACAACACCGTTCTCTCTTAAAGTCGTATTTGTGTGCTTGCACGGATAGACTGCATCAAGTACAACGCCACGCTACGCCTCGTTGTTACTGAGCTTGTCCATGAGCAATTGCTGCTCATCGGCTATCTTCGTGAGCGACTGGTATTGCAGGTTGTATCTGGTACAAACGCAACAAGTGAACAATGTGAGCAATCGCACTCGAGAGTTTTTTCACAACCGCCCCACGATCCAAGCGTACCGTTCGAGCTCAGTCTTTTTCTCCTTGATCTGCAGCTCTAGCATCTGCTTCTGTCGATTCCTATTCTCCACCTCGCTGTCTACTCTGTTCCGTTGACCGATCGCCTTGGAATTGTAACAAAGTACTTAGTATTCAACCAAAAAATAGTAAACAATGCATGCTGCACCTTTAGTTTCTCACGCTCAATGCGCTTGGCCTGGCCCTCCATCACCTCCAACACGCCCTTGACAATCTCATGGAACTCCTCGAGCTCTGCAACGCAACAAATTGAGTTAACGTCAGCTTCACCACAAGCTTTTGAGCTCTGTTTCACATACTTGTGGCGAACTGGTTGCTCTCCTGCTCGAGCTCTTGCGTGTGCGTAATATTCTCCTTATCCAGCACGCGCACCTGGCAGTCATCATCAAAGCAGATGCTCGGAAGCTGGTTGTCTCCACGGCTCATGCTCAATCGATAGTAGAGATGGCTTCATGATCGCGACGTTTCGTGTGTCTGGTGTGCGCCACATCAGAAAAGATGAACACGAACGTCAAGCGCCTTCGGAAGGAGCTCCAGGAGCTCAAGAAGAACCCGGAAGAGGACATGGTGCTGTATCCGGAGGAGGACACGATCATGCGCTGGAAGGCCTTCATCCGTGGACCCAAAGACACTCCGTTCGAGGATCGCTGCTTCGAACTGGCCATCCAAACCACGCCGCTTTACCCCATGGAGCCGCCCAAGATGAAGTTTATCACGAAAATCTTCCACCCGAACGTGCATTTCAAGGTAACAGCGCTGTCATTGTGAGTGATATTTAGGTTCACAACAATTTACTCATTGATATGGACTATTGGTGCAGGATGGCAGCATCTGCCTGGATATTCTCAAGCGCGAGTGGTCTCCTGCATGGACGTTGAGGGTGGGTTGAGTGTTCGTTGGTGCGGCTACTGTGTATATGTGACTTACTATTGATGATTGTAGGCTGCGTGCTTGGCGGTGATCTCGCTGTTGTCGGATCCTGCGGCTGATTCGCCTCTCAACTGCGACGCCGGTGAGTGCGACGTAATTTACTGGGTAACCTGTTGGACTGATGAATTGGGATGTTGCTTGTTGTGCAGGAAATATGATTCGTGCGGGTGACATGCTGGCGTACAACACGATGGCTGAGATGTACAAGAAGGAGTATGGACTGCTGGAGCTCCCGAAGGACCCGTTCTAAACGTGCACAGTCTGTAGAGTTGAGTTTGCATGAACTGGGCCGAACGGTAGCAGAATTTATTGCTCAGGTGGTTGTGCTGCTTCAAGTGTTGGTTGTTACCTCAGTTGGCGAGGAAGCATCCTCAACTTGTTTCTCAACTTGTTTGTCCGACGAAACCAAGTTGCCATAGTACGCCGTTACTACCTTTAGCTGCTTGTTGAGGAATATCTTCTCGCACTCCACGGGCTCACCCGGTGTTAGAGCCTCTAAGTCCTTGGTAGGTGTCCCCCTTGGGAGGTAGTACGCAATATTCTTCGACACATTACAAGCCATGGCAAACAGATCCAAGCCAGATACACCCTTCACAAGCATGTCTTCCAAGCTAAAACGTTTCCGACTGTACTTTACACCTCCCCATGGTGGAGATAAGAACACAGCATCAGCCTTGAGACCGGGTAGAATGTCGATGGAGTTGCCGACAATGAACTCAATTTTGTCCGCGACACCGTAAATCGCAGCATTGTGTTTTGCCATTCGGATCTTCTCTGGGTCAATGTCAATTGCAATCACCTGCTTGCATGTCATGGCAAGTTGAATCACGTTTCCACCACAGCCTGCGAAAGGATCCACGACGATATCGCAGGCGAGACGCTTTGCAATATGCTCTGCGATCACTTGAGGTGTAACCTGGAGCCAGTGCAACGTAGCAGTCATTGTTAGCTTGTGATTTCCTTAGAGCAATAAGAAAACTCACCGAATACCAGCTTTCATGGTCAAGCTGAATACCATCTTCAAACTTCTCGAAAAGAATGTGTCTTTGTACATAAAACTTCACGACATCCTTTGGAACTGCAACACAAGAAAAACTCAACATTTCCAACAACATCGACTTCCCATATCCAACGCAACAACGTACCTGGATACTTGTTTTTCTTCTTGTCACCTCCATTGCCACTTGAATTTTTATGTTCGACTTCGTGAGTACTCTGTTCCTCTGGCTTCACCTCTGTAACAACCTCGACTTTCTCAACCACGCGCTCTGTTACTTCTCCATCCGAATCATACACGACGCGAACTTTATCGACAATCGTCGTCTTCGTTTTCGTTTCCTCTTCCCCATCCAGTAACTTCTCGCCATTACCAGTTGCAACTTTCTCATCGCCTTCACCCTCTACCTGTTTAGCTTCCACTACAGTCCCCTTTTCTCTTCCTTTCACACCTCCAACATTTTCCTCGTCAGCAACCTGCTCCGCAACCTCCTCCAGTGATCTCTTGCGTTTCCTTGATGTCTTGGACCTCGATCCACCAAAACTCACAGGCAAACTCCCTTCCATCCCTGCCGCCTTCATCTCCTGCTCCAATTGAGCTTGTGCGGTCTTGTACATGTCAGCACACGCATCTTCTTCCTCTCCATCATCATCTGGGTCATCATTCGCTAAACGTCGACGCTTCTTTTTCTTGTTTTTCTTGCCGTTCACAGTTTGTAACTACAAATAAAAAACATCACAATAACCACAGCATATTAGTGTTTCATCTCCATCTACGATAACTCCCATAGCATCGTTCTACCTCGTCGTTCGCCTGTGTCTTGCGGCTACGCAGCCGTACTTCCGTGAGCATCGCCATGCCTTTCAAAATTTAGAGTTCCTACATTTTATTGGCTGGTAATGGATCTATTTCCACCAATCAGAACATTTTACTTAGTTGAAGTGCGCATTTTCGTTTTGATTCAGATGATGGGCATCGTAAGCGTCGCCTTGTCCTTCGTCGCGGCGTCTGTAGGCTTATGTGAGTCTCTTTCACTAGCGAAAGACGTAATGTGGTTCACAGGTCCATCGTCGTCCGACCACGTGGCTTGGAACGCTGATAAGTCGCCGTCTGTGTGTGCCCTCGACGTTTTCCACTTTGGAGTTTCATTTCCAAGCTTTCAATACAGAGAACAGCATTTCAAGTGGCAATTGATTGCCAAAACTGTAGAAGGATGGGAGAATGGTGCTGTAGTGGCTTCTGGACCACTGAAAGTGACGCTATTGAACAGAGTAGAAAGCAACTCAGAGAAAGAGAAGGATGAAATTGAAGGAAAGAGAAAAGGACTAAAATGTGAGTTTGATCCGGACTTTTGCTTGCCAAAGCTGGTGAGCATCCGACTGCCAGATGTTGGCGGAGAGAACGAGGATGGAAAATCGTTACAGCAAGATCACTCCATTGTGTTGGAGTTCGAGAAGGCAACAAATCGGCCTGTTGCAAGATCGAAGGAGGAGATTGAGCAGTTTGTGGGATTTACAGAGTATATTGGAGATGCATTAGTGGGCACGTGGTTGGAAGAGGGGCAAGTGCTGGTGATTCGGATTGTGGATATTGATGTAGATGAAGTGAAGCCGGTGGGCAAGTTGATGGAAGGGTTACTACACACAACCATCTTTGTTGGAGCGAGGAATGACGGTGTTCGAGATGGGGATCAGGCCATTTTGTACGAAGGATTACAGAGTTTACGTATTGACCCGCCAGGAATATATGAAATTCGCGTTTCTTCTTTTGGTGAGATGGCGTTCTGGTCGCCAGAAGTCGAGATTGTGCCTTGTGATGCATCATACATTGTCATTGATCCTTCACGTGCTACTCTATCGAGCGCCATGGGTCTGTCCGATGAGGTGCTAAGAGACACACATCCTAGTTTTACAATTAATGGAGTTCTGAGCCATGGTGGAGACGAAGGATTCGTGTTACCGCACGATGTTATTCAAGTGCAAATGCCAGGCTCCTGGAGCTTATGCTTTTGGGTGTTCTTGACGGAGGACTCAACAGGTAGTTTTCGAACTTTGTTTTTTAATGGAGATGGCAATGATCAGCAGCGAACACCATCAGCATGGTGGAAACCAGATGAACGTCGGTTAGTGCTGCGGGTAAGCACTAATACTAGTTCCGACGTTGGCCTCGATAGTGATGCTGAGATTCCTCTTAACGAATGGACCCACATGGGTTTTACCTTTGTCAACTGCTCTCGAAGTGATACCGCTGGGGTAGTACACATTCATGAATCGTGCCCACAGAGCCACACGGGTGCGGGGAATTGGTCGTACTCGTATTCGTTTTATATAAATGGGATACTCGATACAGAAGTCCTGATTCATGAATCTGTAGTTGCAAACAGTGGCCCCTTGCATATTGGTAAAGGGCCATGGACTGATGGAATGCAAGGATTTACAAGCAATCTGAGGGTCTTTTCTGCTCCAATTTCTTCTGAGGAGCAACGTAAAATTTTCTTTTCGGAGAGACATACCCACGAAAACTATGCAGAATGTGGTGACAATTACTTCGATACTCAGAGGAAAGAAACTGCGTTGCAGATTTCTTACTTATCCCAGTGCTTCGATCTTGGAGGAAATTTTTTGAAGGAATTTGAATTTGAAAGCATGATTAGTAAAGAAAATGACGAGTCAATTCAAATAGCAATACTTAACAAATATGTCACAGCATTAGAGAGGTGCGAACCAGATGCCTGGGATCTTCTCGTGGAAGCTGCAGAGTTAGGACACCCGGCTGCTTGTCTTACTGTTGGGAAGGCATATTTGTATGGATCAAACGAAGCTCAAAGCCATTGTCAAGAATCCTTACCAGTTGAGCAAAACTGGTCCCTAGCTGAAAATTTCCTCGCTAAAGCTTTCGGTAACGGCGTTTACAGCACAGGCAAACCTCTTGCGCTTCTGTTGGCAGCTAGCGACAGCACCGAGTCTTTAGAAAGTCGACAACTCAACTTATTCACAACTGGGCTCATCCATTTCGCAGCAACTAATGGTGAAAAAGATGCGTTCGCTATGTTGGGACGTAGATATCGCGCTTCGGATAGTTCAGATGCGGAGATAGCGGCGTATCACTATTACCATGCAGCTGTACAAGCTTCAAATGAATTTCATCAGCTTGGGAAACAACCATTGCACGAAATGACACGACTATATGACTCCTTTGAGAGGGATATCACTGTTGGTGAGCGGGGAGACGATGACGAGCTAATTCAGTTTCAAAAGCTACGTGCGGACAATGGAGAAGTGGATGCGATGGCAGCGATGGGGGATCTTTATTATTGGGGTGCCCATGGAGTGTCACGTGACCACGCTCAGGCTTACAACTACTTTAATCGAGCTGCCCAAGCTGGCAACGTAAATGCGCAATCTGCGGTTGCAGGTATGCTTCTGAAAGGAGAAGGAACTGCTCAGGATAATGGCACCGCTATCAAGTGGTACGAAAAAGCGTCAGAGAAAAATAACACCCGAGCGCTGAATGGTTTAGGTTTTATTCACTTCCACGGTAGTGGTGGTCTTCCGGAGAACAAGTCACTTGCTCTTGCGTACTTCGAGCGTGCTGCGGAAAACGAAGAAGACGGTGATAGCATTTTCAACGCGGGCTATTGTCATGCGATGGGTCTTGGTACAAACGTCAATTTAAGCTGTGCTATGGAATTTTATGACGTGGCTGCAAGAAAATTTGGACATTTCGATGCCATCTTTGAAATGGGAAAGATTTTGATGAATGGGGTACCTGGAGTAGTGTCACGCAATAGTGAACGGGCGTTAGAGTATTTGAAAGCAGCGTCGGATGGAGGTCAATGGGGGCGCACGGTAAGGAGGGGTTTTGACTTGTACACTGACGGTGAATTTGAACGTGCTGCTGTTTATTACCACGAAGCCCGGGAACTCGGATACCCAGTTGCTATTAGCAATTTAGCCTTCCTTTATGACCAATGTCGGTTGCGAACAGGAGATATAACAAGTGAGCGCCGAGCGCTCAAATACTTACTTTTGGCATACAGTGAAAATGGAGACAGAGAAACTCTTGTTCGAATTGGAGATTATCACTACTATGGGCTTGCAGGAATGCGCAAGGATCCAAAGACTGCTCTTCGATGGTATAGTCGAGCAAGCGCTGTGGGTGATGCTCTTGGTGCCTACAATGTCGGCTTCATGTATGAATTTGGTGATGGTGTCAAAGTAAATCTAGAACGAGCGCAACGATACTATCATCACGCACTGGAGATGTCGTCGGGGGCAACAGAAAGACAATTGGCGCTTCGATTTGCCATGACTAGACTATCACTTCGAGGATGGTTGCAGAACACCCCCTTTGAAACATTTCTTGGCTCAAGGAATTCACTAGACTCGAGTACGAACATGAACGTGTCAAACTCAGCGGTAATATTTGACGTAACTACAAGATCCTTTGATGAGATAGTGTACGTGTTGATCTCCACAACGACAATCATTTTTGTCTCGATTGGTGTGTGGTATTTTCACACTTAAAAACTCACACGTGAATCAAAGTGTGGCAATTCCATATAACCTTACTCTCTCATCGCAGTATCAATGGTAATAAACGAGCAATGGTGGGAGCAGCCAGTTGGGCAAACAGTCTCATGAGCAAACCATTCAGTTAGGTGATCCAAATGACCACCGTGTGCACACACGGGACACCAGACGTAGAGACCCCGCACTGGCAGTTGACTACAGAATACGAGAAAACAGTGCATCACGTCAGAAACATTGCAGTCTTAAAAAGTATGATCAAATGTGGTTCGTACCAGATCGAGCAGAGTGTCGCGGCGTTACTGCAGTTTGCGCATAAAGACATTGGTACGCTAAGTTCGCTTGAACCAGACGATTCGAGTGGTTTAGAGCACCTCGCACAATTGAAGTAAACACTTGTGGATTTCTGCAATAGTAAAACAAGTTAGTAATCTCAGTACCAGCAAGCGACTCAAGCAGCAGTGCGGTTTTATACAGACTTACCATGTTCATTTGACGTATTGACTGGTCAGAACAGTTCGCGACCAACTCGTTTGCCGTCGTGTAAATTTGTAGCTGGTGAAGAAGATCGATATAGTGCATATAGATGTGTTGCAACCACGCTTTGCCCATAACTTTTTCGACACTAGTCACTTTCCCGACGACAACAGTAATGGCAACACACGACTGCAGATCGCCAATTTCCGTGTAGTACTCTAGTAGTTCTTTTAGCACGTCATCGCGCAGATGGCCTAGATCGCCCATGACAGCACTTCCATTCATGATCATCGATGAATTACCACGTACATTTGTCACCCCAGAGGTTCCATTTCGGTCTCCACCTTCACGTCCGTTCTCGTTAGCATGTCTCCCCCTAGGATCATACGGATACGGATCGAATCCTTCCATTGCTTGTGGGTTGACGTGGTCAAGTTGCTCAAGTAGCATTGTAGTCTCGCTCGCGTTGTTGTTATGACCATGGTTCGTGTGACTATGACTATCATGCCCAAACTCATCAATATCTTGTCGGTCGTCTCTGTGCTCAAAATCATTGACTTGATCGTCATGGTTATTGTCACTTGGCGATCGCTCACGATTCTCTTCGTCGAGATCCCCGTCCATCGGTACACCCCTTTGACTTCCTTCAGGGCTAAAACCCTCAGCATAGCGTTGGTCGGTCTTTAGCTTACTGACCACTCGTTGGCCATGCTTGGATTTAGTGGTATCTGCATCCTCGTTTGTGTAAAGTACCTCTAAGATACGCCACATCTGGCACAGGTGTGCATTTCCGGTGACAAATGCTGCCAAAGCGTTATGTGCACACATTTGAGCAAAGCTTACCCCACCCTTTGTTGCAACAGAATCCACAGAGCTTCCAGTTCCGCTGGAACTGCTACCACCCTCGGGGAAGAGCATGTAATGCTTGGCCAAGAAGCGAAACGTGTGCTCATCAAACCCAAAAGACTCCTTAAGGTACTGACCTTGCTCGAATTGAGCACGCAAAGCCTCAACCTGCTTTCCCGCTTGCACGTATTCACTTTCATCACCCAAGAAAATTTTCTCGAGCTGACTCGCTTTGCTTACGTTTTGCATTGTCACAAGCGCCACTAGCGCACGAGGTACAGCCGAGCCAGACATCATCGGAGTTACGGGCGATGCTGATGCTAGCGAAGCTGATACGTTTGACACCGACACAAAATTTCCATCTGATAACGTGTTTCCTCCCGCTCCAGTGCTGCTGCTTCCCTGCAACGATAGCAGGTTAGGCTGAGAGGAAGACACAGGTCCAGACCCCCGAGCGATTCCTCCTGATCCGACCCCGCTTGCTGCATTAAGACTGCTGCTTCCCCCAGCCGATTTAAAACTAGTTCCTGTGGATGATACTCCACTTGATAAATTCGTCAAATTCGCACTGCTACCGCCAGACCTGTTCAATCCTTTGGGTACTAGAGGAGGTTGCTGCGACCCTGTACTGAAAGACCAAGCGGTAGTGCGTGAAGATGACTGTTCCTGCATTGCTCCAGCACTAACATCCTCCGGGCTCTCGGAGCTACCGTGGTACGGACTTGACGACACATTGAGTGGTCCGTTACCTGGTTTCCGGTCACCATTTGATGAACCAAGAGCTGGGGAGGAGGAGGATATTCCAGCAACTGTAAAGAGCGAGCTGCCCAAACTGAAGTGGCGGTGAATCTTCAGAGATGCACATGAACGATCTATAGAAACAGCAGAGCAAATAGTAATCGCAGAAGCAAATTTAGTGACGAAAGCTCTTCTCCCAAACTATGTTTTCTTACCGATGTAGTCGTGGGAAAACGCGACCTGTCCTTTAGAGTTAAGAGCAAGTGCTGTGGTCGGCAGAGACTGATGAGGTTTGAAGGAGTCAGCGAGCGAATGCAACTTGAGGGTACCATCCTTCGAGCAAGCTAGCATATGTTGCCAGTAGTCATGCCCTTCCCAATCGCCAGGAATCTCCGGCTGACCAAAATTCGGTGACACGGGCGTATCCATCCACGAAATTCCCGATGCAATGTCTGAATGGCCTTTCATTGATGCCACAGGGATGAATGGCCGCTTCGTGTCCCAAACGTGAATGCTATTATCCATAAGTGATGCGCTTGTAGCAATATGCGTAACACAAGTAGGCCGCCAAGCCACACGACCGACACTCGCGATGGTCTGAATTGTTTGCTTCGGTTGTCGGACATCACCCAACTCCCAAATCTTCACATAACGATCGCGTCCACCAGAAGCCAAAACGTTAGCATCCGTAGGGTGCCAATCAATACTCAGCACCAATCCTTTGTGCGCCGTAAACTTAAGTTCTGGCTGTGAATTCTTGCGCATATCCCACACCTGTACGATGCCATTTTCAAAAGCAGCAGCAAATTTGTTGGGGTGAAATGGACTTGCACGCACGTCACGCACACTCTCCGA
Source organism: Phytophthora litchii (assembly GCA_002812785.1). Classification (NCBI taxonomy): domain Eukaryota; phylum Oomycota; class Peronosporomycetes; order Peronosporales; family Peronosporaceae; genus Phytophthora; species Phytophthora litchii. The sequence continues at coordinate 38,576 of PCFV01000180.1, read as the reverse complement.
CTTAGGCTGGTATGTTGATACAACTTTCCCTCCTCGTTTATCCTGGACAGCCGTCACCACATCACATTAGTTTCAAGCTAGTCTAGTCTCTTTCCGAAACGCCATCAGCAGAAATTCGTACCCAGAGCTTCACCGTGCCGTCCTGTGATCCACTAATTAGCACATTCCATTCTGTTGTGTGCCAGCAAATGCGATTCACTGCACGTCGATGTCCGTTCAACACACGTTCTACTCAACCACAATCCAAAACTCACAAGTCATCAGATATCATCAACATCTAACCCCCTTAATCCCTCCCACCTTGGACGTGTTTATATCCGTCTCGCTCTAAGTTCCAGATCACCACAGCGCCATTGGTTGCCGCTGTCGCCAATAAATAATCCGATTCTGCATAGTATCACATAATTCGTACCAACTTCATCTCTGTCCTGTGTTGCAATTGCAGGACGTACGGGGATGCCATCGAATATCATTTGTGCTGAAATTTAGGCTGGGTTTGCCCACTACGCGCAGATTGCGTTTCTCCGTGAAGCCTGAAGCTTCGAGCGCCACCACCTTGAGCACTGACGCAAAATTGACAATAAGCAATTATAACAATAAGCAGCGCAGCAATAACAAAGTGACGCACCATCTCTACCACCCACAGCGATCAAGCGGTTGTTTGGAGACGTGGACAGCGCGTTGAGAGGCCCGTTGAAGTCCATGGAGGCGCGGACGCTCGCTACTGCGCGCTGCTCCATCATGGCGATGTCGGAAGTGACAATAAAGGGATTTCAGCCAATCCGAACGTCGATGATGAATTTGGAACGGGATTGGTCGAAATGATTGTCCAAAACATTGTATACGACACAAAATCTGTGTACCACACCACTTGTGGCTCATTTCCTCGTACTGTGTATCATAATGTCGCCAGCGCGACGGCCACAGCGCTCAGACGCCGAGTACGTGCCCCAGCACCTGCGGCACTTTGTGTTCCACTCACAAGATGACTTCTACGTGTCGCGCCACTTCGACCCACTGCTGCTGAGCCATCTCATGTACGAGGGATTCCTTCCCATCGCTTCGGACTTCCAGGGGCAATGTTTTCTCCTGCCCAAGCTACACCGCCAGCGCTGCGTGCTGCTGATCCAGCCCCACGCACCCGAGCACGTGCCCAAAATTGTCCGTAAACGGGCTAAGAAGTTCAAACTCGTACTTAATCGAGACTTCGACGCTGTTGTGGAAGGATGCCATGAGAAGCACGGCATTCCGTGGCTCTATCCACCTATTGTTGAGAGCTTCAAGACTTTATTTCAAGCTGGAAACGACGGAATCGAGCTCTATCCTGGGCAAAAGGTCAGATTCTTCACAGTGGAGCTCTATGACGTGGCTACGAATACGCTAGTGGCTGGAGAGCTTGGATACACAGTGGGTAGCGTCTACACAAGCTTGACGGGATTTAGTAGAGCAAACGGAGCAGGCACAGTGCAATTGCATGCTCTGAGCAAGTTTTTGTACTTAGCAGGGTTCAAGATGTGGGATTTAGGCATGTCCATGGACTACAAAATGGGGCTGGGTGCCAAGGATCTCGATAGAGACGATTTTTTGGAGCAGTTGTATAAGTGGCGTCCCCATGAGACCTTGATGAAGTTGGATGAGGACCGAAATGAAGGTGATATTCGTGTCGGTGTGGTGGCCAAGGCTTTACTTGATAATGTTAGACTCCCCATAGGGACTGCTGAGAGCAGCGAGGAAGCGAAAAAGAATGGCAAGGTTGGTGACAAGACTGAAGAAGAAAGAATTGAGAAAAAGAGCGATGACGAGGAGAGCAGCACTACGGATGAAAAACGTGAAGCTGGCGCGAAACGAAAACTCTCGTCAGATGAGGAGCAACAGGGCGAGGAAAAGAAGGGCAAGTCCGAAACGGATGCAAGGTTATCAGCAGAAGCAGAAGCACAAACACAAGCACAAGGCAAAAGGGCGAGGAAAAGAAGGGCAAGTCCGAAGCGGATGCAAGGTTATCAGCAGAAGCTGAAGCACAAACACAAGCACAAGGCAAAGTTAAAGGAGTTGCAGATGACCACAGCTCCAGAAGGGATTGAGCTAATCTGCTGGTCGTCTACAAATGCTCATCTTGTACGATATTGCATGCTCATTTCCGTCAATTTGGCAAAGACGCATATCCTAAAAGACTGTGAGACGAGCGAGTGGTTTCACAACGGTTTATTTGCTTTTTCTTCATTCCATTCACGGGCTGACTCCAATCGTTGCAGCTCTGAATACGTTTTGTACATTGCTGGAAGCAGGGTTAGCTTGCTAATGTGGCCTGCTGGCATGCCAGGACTGGTACTTTGAAAATTCGCGATTTTCCCTGCTTTTCTCGTCCCCGTGTTGCACCGCGATTTGCCTGTGATACCGATCACTATGAGACGGATATGACTTTCTTGATAACGACTTGATTATAGGAAACCTGCCTCGGATAGACTGTTCACGAACAGAATACTCTCTTGCGTGTTGGCGTTGCGAGCCAGCTGGTATAGCACCGAGCTGTCTTTCCTGATACTACACATCACCACAAGGATCACAAAGGTGTTAGTTTAATCTGCAAGCAAGAGCAAGAAGCATTGAGAACAACTTACGTGTCAATCCGATGCCTGATGTGAATCTGGGTCTTCCTATCATGCCGCAGGATGCCGCGGCCCTTCCTGGAGACACCGCCTGGAGTAGTAGCACCATTGACACCAGCGCCATTTGCACCAGCAGGCACGTAGTTGAAATTCTGTCGGTCGAGCGCCTCACTGATAACTCGATAGATCTTTCTGAACTTTTGCCAATTCACGAGTCCGTCCTCCATAGATTTCATGGCTTCCTCGTAAGTGAACAAATCTTTCACTAAGATGAACCAACATGCAAGTCGCGGTTGACCTTCTGCCAGTGCAAACGCTTGACGATAGCTGCGGTAGTTATCGTCGGGCGAGCATACTTGCTGGAGACACTGATATTTTTCTTGTGCAGCTGCGCTCACCAAGCTCCACGTTGTGTTGAGTTGGCGAATGCAAGGTGCTGAGAGTCCTGTAGTGATCTCGAACAGCGTGTTAAAGTTGTTCATCTGGTAACTGTTATCGGCCGCATCAATGAATAACGTAATCATCTTAGCGCGTTCCACAGCCTGCAACTGCGGGTGCAGAATTTCACTAGAAACCCATTCTGCAGTCGCGTCGAAGAGTTCAATCAAAGCCATCACATGCGGGGCCTCTCGATGTTTGTTCTCACGCGTCCATGCTTTGTTAGTCAGCTCACGTGGATTCAACTTGGAGAAATACTGATCTGCTTCCATAAGTGTAACTTGATCAGCCAATTCCTGTGCTGTTAATCCCGACAAAGGCTCCACATTGTCGTAGCTAATACGAGCACTCTTGCGAGATGCCGCGGTAAGTCGGGCGCGCTGTAACGTATCCTGTATAATCTCATCAAAGCCACCTGCGACAGTACCATTGGCGTTCGCTTTGATGGCAGCTTCAGCACTACCAGTAGTAATTCCTCTCGCGATTTTTGGGGCCACAGCAGCGGCACTAGGCACAGCACTATGTTGCTGGCCTGCATTGCGCAACATTCTGTCTCTCGTTGCTGCTGCGGCTATGGCTTGGTCATCTGCTCCGGTAGGAATCGACCGGCTTCGAAGCTGAAAAATGTCGCCATTAGAGTTCTTTGTGCGAAGCTTCACCATGGACCGTTCACGCTTTGGATCCGAAGAAGAGCGTGGCAATGCAAGTTTGGTAGCAGCTTGAGAGCGCATTCGGGAATGTGATGCCCCGCGATCACTCAGCTGGTGCGCCATTGCTAGTGCTATAGCACTCTGTGGATCCTGAATAACGTCACCTCCTGGCCTAGAGAATGGTCTGTCCGGTAACGCTGATACAGAAGTGGAAGTCACAAGTGCTGGAGGTGGAGGCACTTTAGCAGGGCCCCTTTGAGATTGTGCTTTTGTCTGCACTTGTGCTTGTGCTTGAGCCTGTGCTTGGGAAAGTTGAGATTGTTGTGCTTGCTGCTTCTGTGACGAGAGTAACTGAGCAACTGTCAGCAGCAAATTCTCAGCGTGTCGACGAATAGACGGGATGGGCGATGTGTTCTGAATTTCGCTGAGGAATGCCATGAGTTTCTTCTGAGCCTTGCGATCGTTGGCCAAATCTTGGTCAATATACCCACTTTCCTTGATCCAGAACTTGAGGACGCTTAGAAGTCTCATGATGGAAACGTTAGCCTCCATTCCTGTGTTGATATCGGAAAGCGCAGTCGAAATTGACGTTAGATTCGAAGAACGCTGGTCATTTTCCTCCTCGAGAGTGATTTGGTCGAGCAACCGCTGAGTCTCTTCGATTGTCTCCGCATCCACACCCCCGCAAAGCGACAGCACTGCTGTGTAACGCTTCAGAAGCTTTTTAATGAAATCGTAGGGTGAACAGAAGGACCGGTACGTGAGCAGGAACACATCACGAAATTCTGTGTCATACTGATGAGCGTCAGTGAGGCGTGCCACGAGTTTACCCAACGATGCGTGGGAAATCTCACGCTTCCCACCCATACCACGTTCTGGGGTCTCATATCGAATGCGTACAGGCCGAGGTTTTGGTGCAGCAGCATCATCGCCATCTTCTGCATCACCGTCAGGGCGCGGAACTTTTCGTGCCAAAGACCGAGGAGTAGTTGAACCCTGTCCGTCTGAGGACAATGATAAGGGCGGTGGTGGCGGTGGCAACCCTCCCGGTGATCCTGGTTGCCTAGAACCGCGTGACGTGCTTCGCGCTCGCGTTCTCGTCGGATCCATTAACGGTGAATCACTTCCACGCCTTCGGTTAGTTGCTGCTACCTGACCTGGTGGAGGTGGACTCTCCATCAGCTGGCGACTACGGTGATTGCTGTACAACCGTCGCGACGACGGCGACTCCCGTCCCTGTCGTTCATCATCAGTACCGCTAGAATTTCCAGAAACCGATCGCTTCAGTCGAATCTGCCATCTCTCCAAGCTGCTCGTAGTCTTTCCAGGACTGCTGCTAGTACCAACACGAGGACTACTAGAACTAATCTGTGGGCTATTAGTCGCACCTGGTTTTCCCACACTCCTCGAAGGCTGTCTCGCAGGAGACGATGGCACTGGTGTCGGTCCTGATGACGTCCGACGCGCACTATTACTGTTCGCAGGCGCTGTAGCCCGTCTTTTGACCACCATTCTCGAAGGTTTCATAGCTAATTGCTGTTGTCTCTGCTGTTCCGTAAGTCCTGCCGTCTCCTCCTTATCACTTCCCTGTCCACCCGACGACGAGGACGAATAATGCTCCGGCGACGCAGGTGGCGATTCCATCGGGCCCTCCTTCTTTGTATGTGTCTTGGCAAACACCTTGGACGCAAACTTCTCCGGACCAATATCCGCATTGGCAGCTGCAACGTCCAATTCTCCAGATGGCGCATCTCTAGTCCGTGGACGTCTTTGATGACTTTGACTATGATGACGATGTGGAGAAGAGATACCACGTCGTCTCGCATTCTTGAGATTATGATCTGGTTGACTATGATGCGTATGCCGTCGTGCACGTCTGGCTACTTCAGCTGCGGACATTCCTGTCATTGTGGACGACTCGTCCACCGACGATGCAGTGGACAATGTCGACGATGACGTAGCAGTAGGCACTCGATCGTCCCCCACGTACTTGCGATCTCGTCGTCGCGCGCTTCGGGCGCTCGTGGTAGCTGAGGAGGACGAAGACGAGCTCATGACGCTCGTGGTGCTAGCGCTGACGCTGCTGTTGACGCTGGTGGCTGATGGCAGCAGGTTGCGAGCCACGAGCAGCGGTGGCCCCACGCGTGCCGTGGCAGTCGTCACAGCAGCCGCGCGGTCGTGCGCCATACCGGGAGGAGGGTCTGGAGAGGAGAGAGACGCCGGGGAAGTGTCCGCGGACGCTTGCTCCTGGTCTCTGGCTGCTCGATAGTCGGAGGAAGGTGAGCAAAAACGCGAGTGACGGGTTTTCGTCCAATGGGAAAGAAGGTGATGTCGCGATTGGATGAAAGTTGAACGGGGTTTTAACCAATTGATGAGAAGAGACCGAGACGTAACGTGTAGCGTTGTACTATTAGTGTCTCGAGCTGCGCAGAATGTAATTTGGCGTGACTAGATCGACGCGATAGAAAATAATAGAGTGTGGATTGGGATGGGGAGTCAATGATTCCGAGGTGGAAGGTGCCGCTGAGATCGCGAGTCGAGAGAGAGCTCCCTGTCCACTTCAACGTTCAACGAGAGCATTCTCGCACCGTCGAAGGAGCATCCCATCCTTGGCGATTGGAATTATCGAGGCGTAGAGGCGATTGCCCCAAGTTTTCACGCGGCGAGATGATTGCCACCACTCGAGCGTTGTTGCAGCAGGTTGATGGCGAACGTGGCTGCTGACTCCGGTAGAAGTTGGGGAATGAGCGGATCCATTTTAGTGACTTTGAGGTCACGCTGAAGAGCATATAGCAGTTGATACGCGTCGTCTGTGAGTTTCAATTCAATGTTTGCAACTACGCAGCGTGAGTAACAGCGTACCGTGAACTGCATTTGCTTGGTGTTGCGCTTGGGAGCTGGACGTTGAAAAGAAAAGGACACGCGTAGTCCGACCAGCAGTTCTTCCAGCACATGAGGCAGGCTCGGATATTTGGGGAGAATCTCGCTTTTCATCTTGGAGGCTGGGACACCGAGCAGTGATTCCGCTACCTCGTCAAACAACATAGCGTCGGCTACAGTCGATCCGTACAAAAGTTGTAGCTGAGAGCGGGAACAAAAAAATTGTAAATGAGTCGATCAATCACACGAGGCACTTCAACATCGAGGTGTCCGTACTCACCTTCAGTCGGTACTTAATTTGCAACTGGTCTACATTACTGTAAGTACTGCAGGACGAGCATTGCACACGCAACAGCTCCATGCCTGCATTGGAAGCCAATTGGGAAGTCATGGAGGTGAAACATCGTGGACAAGCGGCATAGCTGCATACAAATGACAACATTTAATCCTCGTGCATGTATCTGCAATACACACGCGCAACATCGTAATAATACATCATATCGTGGAGCGATGCCTTCTCGATCACTCCGCTCGGCACGAACTCCGCCATCGTCCTGGATGTGTCTGACTGCGCACTACACTATCGCATAGTATGCCAAACAAAAGGAAAAATGCTGAGGGTGTCAAGGTCGCCGCTGCGCCGTTGTCTAGGCGCGCGTTCCCTGTTCTCATCGATCGCCCCAGCTCAAGTCCGGGTCGGCGCAAATTGGGATCTATCTGTGACGTCTGAATTGGCGAACGGACTCCTGCGAGATGGCTACTATGTAGTTCCGAACGCCTTCCCAGTCGAGTATCTACGTCATTTGCGCGACGAAATGAAGTGGCTGTGCACAAGTGGCCAATTGTACCCGAATTCAACGCATATCGTGTTGAATGATGCGGCTGGAGGAGGTGAATCTGGTACTGGGAGCAAATCGACGACTAGAACGCTGTTGTTGGAGAAACACGACATCCTAGAGACAGAGTTGGCGTTAGATGCAATTCGTGACCAAACATCCGTGCCGTTCCTGCGAGATTTCTTTGAGCATCAAGTGGTATTCAGTCCGCTACGGCAAGCGTTGCCTGACTGGTTGGGGGTGACAGGACACATGGTCAAGGTGCAGCATAACGCTGGGCGTGGAGCGTGCTTCCCGATGCACTTTGATACCTATGGTGACGACGGGAAATGCGTGACTGCTGTGCTTTACCTGAATGAAGAGTGGACGAAGGGGGATGGAGGCGAAATTGTACTCTATCCGTTCCCGAAGTCACGGGTCGTTGTGCAGCCACGCTTCGGTGAATTGGTGCTTTTCTCGTCCCAGCAAATGCTACACCGTGTCATACCAGCAACTAAGCCAAGATATGCTCTCACAACATGGATGTACCATTCACCGCAGACTACTACAAAAGCTGAAAGCAACACCTACTATCAGAGTCTCGCGGATGCAGTGGAGCCAGCATTAGACGCCGAGAACGCAGCGTTCAGGTCCATGGTCACCAAGATACTGCGTTCTTCATTTCGCAGACACCTCGTGAAATTAGTCTATGAGCAAGAGTGGGCACAGTCGCTCCATGAATCTCATCTTCAAACGGAAGCGTTTGACCACTACATGACGACACATCACCATGAATTGCAAGTGATCGAGGCTGCTACAACCCAAATGCTGGGGAATTTCAGAGCTAAGGATGGCGGTGCGAACAGTAGCCTGCCGCAAACGAAGGAGGAGCTGATGCAACGGATAGAGGACAACGCCAACCGCCAATTTGTTCAAAACCTTCAGTTGCAATGGTTTTAATGGAGCTACCGACAAATTCGCTTTTGTGATCTGTAAACGAGACCATACCTAAGACGAATTCCCGTCTAGCGAGGGTGCTACTACTGAGTGCATCCACGGGACAGCAGCGTCCAGCTCTTTGGCTCCTTGCCCTGCACGTAGAATTTATTGGTGAGGTTTGACACGACGCAGGCGTGATTAGGCACAATGACGAGGCGTTCACCAATGGCGGGAGAAGGAATGCCATCGACCTTCTTCACCCAACCATGTTCTTCTGACAGGCTGGTGACCTCAAAGCAGACCAGCTCATGGCCATCATCGAGTAGGGTCTTGTGCTGAGAAGGTTCTTTCACCACACGCTCGAAATCCTTTTCGTAAAATGCAAGACCGTAGCACGATGAGCCGAACTCACCAGCCGATCGCGCTACATCCGAGCTTAGCACCTTCGATCCTGCGTCAACGATGAAGTTGTACTTGTTCGAACTAACGACAGTCGCAAGAACAGTCAACGCCACATCTTGCACCGAGAACAACCCCATACGTACGGGTGTGCGATCAAGGAATACGTAGTTTCCAGGACGAATCTCAGTAATCCCCGCGAAGCTCTTACGAACAGGTTCGGTCAAGGTGCTACCCACAGACACGATCGGAACAGCGATTCCATTCTCCTCCAGCGTGGCTTTGATGCGGACCATAATCTGTCTCTCTGTCTCCGCCACCTCTGAGCACTCCGCTACCGACTTGCAGCGGTAAGCATGTCCAGCATGGGACAGAAGTCCGCGAAACTCAAGACTGCTCGTCGTGTCAATCCTCTGCGCCAGTTGCAGCAGCCTCGAATCGTCTTCTTCAATACCCACTCGGTGGTATCCCACATCAACATGGATCAGCAGCTTTGCGATGAAGCCACAAGCTTCTGCCGCCTTCTGCGCGGCATCAACTCCTTCCGAACTGTCCACAGTCAATAGAAACTCCACACCGACCTCCTGTGCCACCTTGAGTACCTCTTCCACCTTGTTACTCTGCACCACTGGGTACGCCAGCGTCAAACTCTTGAGACCTGTTACTTCTCCCCGCAAGAACTGCAGCGCCTCAGACGGTTTGGAGACTGTGAGACCACAAGCTCCAGCTGCCAACTGCATCATCGCGATCTCCCGCGTCTTGTGCGTCTTGGCGTGGGGACGGAGGTTCACGTTATTGGTCGTGGCAAGCGCCTGCATCCGCTCGATGTTGTGCAGCAAACGCTTCTCGTCGAGTACGACGCTGGGCGTCTCCATCCACTCGCGCTGGCTCATGGCTCTCTGATGCGTTTTCAGAAATGACAGCGAGTTATACTTGAAGTTAAATTGAAAACATACTGTGACGCACGCCACTTCGTCGTTAAATATCACCTTTGCAATGGAAAGGTTATTCATTTTGAGCATCAAATCAGTATGTTATTTTGAAATTAATAGTATTTGTTTCCAGAGGTAAAAGGAGTTATTCGAGCGACTGGCACACAGCGCGAGCAACGAGAGGCTAGGAATGGAGGACTTACCTAAGACTTCGTATGTGAACTCGTCCGCCTATGGGTTCTGCGTGTTCCCAGCTGAGCGATTGCCGGAACTGAAGCAGCAGTTGTTGCAAGTTGCAGCCCGTTTCGGGGAAGACCAGTTGCGTGGCACGATTTTGCTGTCGGAGGAAGGAGTGAACATTCGTCTATCGGGAACGTCAGAAGCTGTGGAGGCCATGAAGGTCGTGATCGCTGGTCTGCACTTGCATATCCGTGGACTGGAGTTTAAGGACTCGCATTCCGAGCGCATGACGTTACCGAGGATGCTGGTAAAGATCAAAAAGGAGGTGATCTCTATGGGCATGAAGGAGGTAAATCCAGCGGTGGACGGACTGGCAACACACATTTCCGCTGAAGAGTTTAAGACGTGGATGGATGACGGCAAAGACATGGTTGTCTTGGACACGAGGTAAGGAAGTGGAGCACCATGTTCGTGGTAGAGGTAAGAAAAACTGACTTGGGTGACTTTGATGCAGAAACGACTACGAAGTTCGTTTGGGCACGTTTGAAAACGCAGTGGACCTGAATATCAAGAGTTTCCGCGCATTTCCTGATGAAGCACGGACGCAACTACAGCAGGTGCCCAAAGAGAAACCCATCGTTATGTTTTGCACTGGTGGTGTGCGGTGTGAGAAGGCTTCGTACGCCTTGCTGAACGAGGGACACAAGGAGGTCTACCAGCTGGATGGAGGCATCTTGAAGTATTTTGAGAAAGTGGGCGGAGCGCACTACAAGGGCGACTGCTATATTTTCGACGACCGCGTGGCGCTTACGCCGGATCTGACAGAGGCTGCGGTCGTATCCTGCTTCACGTGCCGCAGTCCATTGACCGACGAGGACCAAAACTCTCCAGATTACGAGCCGAACAAGCACTGCCCCTACTGCAAGAATGGCAAGCAGGACTTTCGGCATGCTGAGAAACAGCAGCATGTAGCTGAGCCTTTGTAGAACACCGAGATGGCTACACTTCAGTTGTGACATTTTCTCTTCAGCCAATCGTGGCATTCCAGTCCATTTTCAGCCAGTGAGCAGTCGACCGTTTCAGACCACAGACGAGCAATCGGACGACGAACGTCATCTTGTGCTGCGCATGACTAAAACGAATTGTGCCTCTAATAGCAGCGACTAACTCACATCGGCGAGTTCACCTGCACGTACGCATTGTTGACTTGCATCTCGGTGTGCAAGGATTCGAGAGACCAGTTGCCTTGAACATTTGACGAATCCAGGATCCTGGCGCTCCAGACACGAAACGAGCAAATCAACGGCAGCATAGGCGAGCAGCATACAACTTCCAAGTCGTGAAGCAAAGACACACGAAGGTGGACCGCCGAATTACAGTACCAAGAAACGCGCTGCAATAGTTAAGTCAGGCATTATGCGGGTTGCACCACCACAAGTTCCCGATGAGCCCATTTGGAAATTGGCCACCAGAGCGGCAATCAAGCTCATGTCCACAGCTCTGTACTCGAAGCGATTTATCGGCGCCTCCGCGATACTGCTCTACGGATACGCTTCGTATCCGATTGCGGAGCCCACCAGCACACACTCGTTGCGACTGGCTCAAGGCCTAGACGCACATGAACTTGATCGCAAAGACCCTTTTGCCATCAACGTACGGAAAATTGCGGCCCGTGTGGGCGTCAAGAACCCGGAACGGATTTCCATTCGCGTCGGGGAGCAATCTGCAGGCGCTTCAATGGGAGCCAACCTTACTGTTGGCCAGCGGGGTGCGTGCATCGTGCTACCCATGGAGCTCTACGACGCCTTCTACGCGCCATCCCACTTGCACGACAAGTACGACATCCCGAAGCGAGACGAGATCGACTTCGTCCTGGCACACGAAAGCGCACATATTGCCAAGAACCACTCCATGTTCACGGGAGCCTTTCTGCCGGCGTCGCTTGTCGGCAGTTGCATCGCCATCCACAAAATCCCGAACAAACTGATCGCAGGCATCGTTGGCGTACTGGGCATCGTAGGTGGCAACCTGTACTTGTCCTGGAGCTTGGAGCACGAAGCTGACCAAGTAGCTGCAGAGAGTGGCTTCGCACATGGTGGCATCAGTTGCTTCCAACGGAAACTGTCCCGCAACTGTGAAATGCGCTCGGTGCTGAACACGTGGATGATCACTGAAAAAGGCAACTACTTGGGCGACACGTCACACCCGCTCTTGACGTTGCGGATCGAGCGACTGAAACTTTTGACCTCGAGAGAGACGATCAAGCTTGTTGTCACCACCGAGGAGGATAGAGAAGACTCCTGAGTTCAATTTTGTCACTTCCAGTGAGAGCAGAACGTTTTATAACTTATGACAATATAGCCGTACATTTACTCCATCACAGTTTCCTTCACGTTCTGCTAAAACGAGCCCCAGAACTCTTCAGCGTCGACTTTAACTAAGGATTGTGTCATGCATTAATCCCTCGATCCCCAACAACCTCTGTCATGTTCCCCTAGCTGCTGTCGGTTTTTAACGAATCAATGGTCATTTTCTCCTCCTCTTCCTCTCATTCGTCCAATATCCAAATACTGCATTTCCATTCGCCAAAAAGTTTTTCGCGCCATTTTGCCTTTGGCGCCATTCGATCGTCACGTTCACAATCGCTCCCAAATACTGCATTTCCATTCGCCAAAACGTTTTTCGCGCAATTTTGCCTTTGGCGCCATTCGATCGCCACGTTCACTATCGCTTCTGCCTTCAAAAGTGCAAGTGTCCTCTGCCCAATGCGCACGCGAGCTCAGAAGCGTGAACACATGCCAGAGCTGGCACAACAGTTGCAGCGTCGCCTCCGCGCGCTCAAAGCCAGCTCGACTGTCTCCTCCTTAGCGCCTTTAAGTCCGTCAGCCCCCAAGAAGCGCAAGACCGATGACGTCTCCGCCTCCCCTTTAATGCTGACCCCGCACCATCCCAAGCCTCGTACACCAACTATGAGCATCCACGAGACCCCAGAAAAGACTGCAGAGACGAAGACAACCCTCGTTAAACGCGCACCTCTGTGTAGAACGCTGCAATACTCGAGTTCTGCAGAGTCAAAGTCCGTAGATGACCCACAAACAGTGTTAGAGAGGGTTATCTCAGGGCAGATGCTGCGTGCTAATTCGCCAATTGTTGGGCGTGTGGAGGAGCATCAAGTCGTCCGTGACGTGCTGAAGGGTGATGCGAAGCAGGGCGCGAGTCTGTTCATCATTGGGCCCCCAGGAACAGGCAAGAGCTCGTCGGTGAATGAGTTGCTGATCGAACAGGGATATGAAACAGTGGAAGCTGTGACAACAATGAAGAGAAAACGCGAGAAGAAGAGCAACAAAACTGCGGTGAAGCTTAACTGTAGCACGTTCACGGACCCCGCACTTTTATTCGCTGCTGTCGCGCAGCTGGTGAAAAAGGTGACGAGCTGGAAAGTTCCCGTGGTGCTAGACCCGTTTGAGATGGACAAGTTCGTTGGATTACAACGACAGGGATCAAGAGCAAAGAAACACTCGATCGTCGTGGTTTTGGACGAAGTGGATCAATTACTTCGTTTGCCTGTGCGCATGCAGCCAGCTGTGAAGGAAGTGCTTCATTTTTTCGTGCGGTGGGCTGCAGTCGCCCCTCATGACATCAAGTTCTTGGGTATTATGAATGGTGTCGACATGTATGAGCAGGTTTCCCGCGTTCATGTAACTGGGGAAAATGCAGCAGAGTCGCACGTTCCTCGAGTTGTTTTCGGCTCATACACGCACCACGATCTGCTGATGATTATGCAGAGTTACGTCCAAAGTGCGTTGCCGTCAAATGCGGATGTGACAGAAGTGTCTAAGTTCATTGAACCGCGTGCGATTGAGCTTATTGCTAGAAAGGTAGCAGCTCGTGATGGTGACGCTCGTCTTGCTATCAGCTTGCTGCAACAGTCTGCTCGTCGTGCTCATCAGCGCTCCGGTATGTTGGAGAAGAGTGCATCTACTTCGCAGCTAAAAGTCACCATGCGTGACGTGTTCCAGTGTGCGACGTCAATGCTGTCGTCACCGGTTGTCCAACAAATCAAGCAGCTACCTAGACAAGCCAAATTACTATTGTACGTGATCACGGAACTTGCCCCGGGTAGCAACGAAAATAATGGCAACAGCAGCCCCAAGCAATCGCTGCAGCAATGTGATATGAACCGAGTAAGTGAAGAGCTTGCACGACTGCGTGGTTTGCCGCAGACTGCGTGGGTACCTCGCTTGTCTCGCGAGGAGTTGCAGACACATCTTATGTCGCTGGACTGCTACGCCCTGGTGAGTCTAGGAGGCAGCAAGCGTGATAAAACTTCACGGCCAGCCGCAGCCACATCTGTTCGGACGTTCTGGACCATAAAGCTCTCCTCCTGTGTCACGATATCTGAAGTTTCTCGAGCTCTGCAAGACGATAGCTCGCTCGCACAACTACTATTGTAACTATCATCAAGAAGTACTCCTTAGACTAACCTTAAAAACTATAATCAAATTATTACTCTTTAATTTCTACTCGTACTTGGTTCATCGTCGCCCTGTGCTCACTGCAGCGGTCTCAGAATGCATCTGTCGCTCGAGTGCTTTTTGTGCTTTTTGCACTAACAACGCGAGCAGTGACCGGTCTTTTGCTGGGCGCTGTTTAAGTTTCTCTGGTGCCGGCATTCGCTTGTCTACGGCGTCCTGAACGGCACGCGGTAATTCGCGAGAGATGAATTTGAGAATCTCCACGCGGTACATGCACGTTGTCTCCACATCTAAGAGCATTGGGTCTGACGCAGATGTCGACGCTTGTAGTAACGCAAGCTGTTGACGGATGTCGGAGCCAACCGCTTCGGCTACAGCGTCAGCATCTGCGTCACGAGTTGGTTCCGTCTGATCACGGTGCACACGCAAAAAGCCCGTGACACGCGCAGTGATACAAGCTAGCAGGTCGGTGCGGATTTCCGAAGCAATGCGACTTAACTCACGCACTGCTACGTCCTCTGGAGAGCGGATGCCATATCCTCCTTGAGGGTCCGACACTGAAGTTGCTGAGTCTACGCGCAGACGTTTAAGCGGTGAGCGGTGTGCTTTTGGAGATGGTTGGTTAATTGGGGTAGTTTGGTACCACTGCTGCTGATTCCTGCTGAGTTGTTCCTGTTGTTGTTGACTGTACGAAGGAGTGCCGACATAACTATGGTTGGTTCGTGGACTCGGTGTAGGTCGGCTACTAGGGCTCAACTTCACCATGAGTGACTGTACTGGTCGCAACTGAAAAGAGCCTGAGGCTGGAGTCCGAGGTGTCATGATATCCCGTGGTGTACCTTGCGGTTGAAGTCCTTGACGGAGCTGTAGTAATGCTAGTTGAGGTCCACTGAGACTGGCACTAGCTGTTGGACTGGGCAACGCTATCGATGGTAGGGACTTCGATTGACTCTGAGATACAGAAGGAGAGCTGGCAAATCCTTGTGTCTGTCGATTCAAGTTTTTCCCTCCGTCATTCTCCCCGTTAAAGCGTTGCAACAGCGTCTGGAGCAGTCCCGTCAATTGCTGATTGGTTCTCTGCATCTTGTGCATCTCTTCACGCAGACCTATCACCTCTGCTCTCAACTCTTCGAACTCGACTCGTTCCACAGGCGTACCATTCCCCAAGGGCGTCGTCACCTTTGCATCACTTGGGGATCGTCTTTTGATCTCACACAGCAAGTCTCTCCTTCCTCTCAAAAACCGTTCATGACGGAACTCCCACCAATCTTTCGGACTTGCATCCTCTTCAGCAGCTTCCGTCTCGGTAGCCGACGTAGCGCGCACCTTTCTAAATCCATAAAGATTAAGCTGTCGCACAAAGGAGCTAAACTTGCGATGTTTAAAGTACGTCGGTATCACGTGCTCAGCAAAAGCTGCAGGTTGTTTAACCACGAAGCTGTCGCCCTTGGTCGTCCAGCTCGCGAGCTCCGACGGACAGCGTTCCAGCAGCTCGTACGTCTTCTCCAGGAACAGCGCAGGCTCCTCCCGTCTTGGTCGCTTGACATCCGGCGTGTCGAAGCTGTCTGGTCCAGGGGACACGGGCGTGGACACGCGGATCCGCAATGGCCGCTGCTCTCCTTCGACTTGGACGCCGCCCGACGCCATGCTCGCTCCTCGGTGGATTCGGTTGTGAGGAGGTCCCCCCTGCGTCGAGACATGAGCAGCTCCATCATCGCCCGACTTCCATTTTTCCCGAGCGTTTTTGTTGACTGAATGTCCTGGTTTTGCACCTTCGAGTTGGCTACAAGCGACGTGTATTGGCTGAAATGCGGCCTCGATTTGAAAGGGATCAGCATTGCAGTCTGCAGCTGGTGTGACGTCAATGCTCGCTCGAATGGTCACTACCATATCTGAAATCTCTTGGCGTGATGGTTCGTGTATATATTATAATAGTATCGAGCACTTGTTTTGCCTGCGTTGGCGTTACGTACCAGCAGCTCGACTTGGATGGTCCGGTTTCCCGCCAAATGAGCCGGAGAAGCTGCGGCAGACAAGACGCGGCTTCAACGAGACCTGCAACCGTCACATCTTCGAAATTATCGTGAAAATAGAGCGATTTTTGTCATCAGTGCTTGGTCCACCTAGCGGCGGACCAAGCCTGCGATGGCTGGTAGAGAGGATGGCAATGGCCAAAGCTTCTTTCTTGCTGGTGCTGACTATCGGCAAAACCGACGTTGAGTATCTGCCATTGTTCTCGGGCGGGAAGCGTGGCAGCGGTCCAAGCGGATTCATCGCGTCGCCTCGTCCACGTGGTGTGTTGTTGAGCAGCGAAATCACTGGCCAGCAGCTGCACAACTCGGCGATGCACCTGGTCTGCTGCACCCTGGACCGAGCTGCAATCGACCGACAAGTTCGCTTCGAACGTCTCCGACGTGAATCTCGAAGACAAATCCAATGGTGCTATACGAACGAGACGTCAACAGCGCTGGATAGTTGGAACGGCCCAGAGTGAACCAATTTCAGGTGGATCTCTCAGCTCAAGCGATGGCAACTCCTTTCAATTCCTGCTTGTCCCTTTTTGCGCTCCAAACTTTTTAGCGGAGACATGTTGAAGCGGAGTACCCGCTTTTGTCCATTCTTACACTTGAAATTTGTATGCCACTGAGATAATCTGGCAACCAACAGTCGGCCAAATCATGATTTGCGTGTCATTTTGAGATGGCTACCCCCACTTCGACGAGCTCCGAGACGTCTTCACGCCGCATGCAGCGCGATCTGGCACGCGCGCTATTGGACCCTCAATCTGGAGGTGTCGCTGGTACGTTTGCCGCTGTCACCCGTGTTTTAGCCTCTTTTTCCATCAAGTTATCGCTCATTCCGTACGGTGTACCATTTCAGCTTATGTGCAGGAATGTGTGCACTCTACGAGCGTCGGCGTCGATGCCACCTTCGTCTTCCTATTGCAAGTGATCGAGGAACTGGACGACGCTATTGGAGAATTCCTCCCGTCGCCACCTAATCATCAATCGCTGATCCACGACCATGAAGTAGAACTGGGCACGTTGCTATCTGCTGCATCGCTGGTAAAATATCAATGCTGTTGGTAGTTAGGTTGCAATTTAGGGTGCTAATAAGTGATGCAATTGCAGACTGTTCGATATGTGACGGAACGACAGGCCATGACGCCATTGTTGCAGCGTTACCGAGATGCGTTCGATAGGGTGCTGCAGTATCCGGTTTGGACGCACAAATGCTACTATGGATTAAAAGCGGTGGCGTTGATGGGGTCAACACGAGTGTTGGAGTCGTTTGGCGATCAAGTGACAGTGGGTGACGTGCGGAAGCAATTAAGATGGCTGTTTCCGCTTTTTAAGGACGAGAGTGTTGGAAATGAAGAGGTAGCGCAGAGGATGAATACGCTGCTACGCCCGGCGTGTGAGTATGTCGCTGTGGCATTGCAGACCCATCCTGCTGTTAATGAAGCCATTTTTACAGAGGTACTACCACAACTACTGGCATTACTGGTGAAGGAAGGGACTGACAAGCAGAATACAGCAGTGGCGGAAGCAGTCAAGGTGGAGTTGGCTACGACCGCTGCGGTGCTTCTTGAAGCGAAGTTCCCATATACACCACCCAACACGTTCGCACTGCTATCACTGCCTCCGTTTGTAGAGGAGATGGAAGCAGATGAATCAAAGATCTCTGCTGGCAATACCATGCTTGCACCGACGGCTGAGGCCAAGTCGGACATGATGGAGTCTATTGATGAAGAAGAGGAAAAACCTTCAGCGACTGCTGTTGCAAAGAAAATGGAAGAGGAAAGCTGCAAGGTGCTCTGCTCCTGGCTGGAAGTAGACACTCGGCGAATGGTGGCTGCACAGGCTTTGTCGGTGATGTACAGGACTATTGCAAGTGGATCTGGGGTCGATAACCTAGCGAGCGGGGCGACATCCCTTACTACCCCCCTTGACGAGATGACCAAAGCGTACGTAGGCTTGTTTTCGAGAATATCTTTTGGGTTGCTCACACTTTCGTCTTGTGAACAGACTCAGAGAGGCAAAGCTAACTGCCCTTCCTCACTTCGATTTCATCAACGCACTGCTGGAGTCGATCCGGGATATCTTCCTTTTTAGGAAAAAGCTTGCTACATCTGCACTGGAAGGTGCTTTTACTGTGATGAGTACCGTGATGCCCCGGCTAGAGGTAAGCAAGGGGTTCCTGTCGTACATTAAATGGATAAGAACATCAGCTCACATGCTCATTTGTACTACAGGTCGCCTTAGCATCGTTTCCCAAGACACATCCAGCTGAGCGACGCAGCGCAAAGGGAGCGTGTTCATCGATCCGCCACACACTCGTAGAAGCATTTCTTTCTTGGCTCCACCATCCAGATGTAGCGAATCTATTGACATTCCAGGTGGATTTCCTGCATAATGTGGCTGGTACTCTTGCTGACCCACGTGTGTACGGCGACGTTCTGGCTATTTTACGTGCATCTACCGTCCCGGAGGCTAGTGCTGAGTACGCATCGTGCCGTCAGCTCGCTGTTGCCACAGTCTGCCAGGCAATCAATCAGCTAGACAGGTATTCCAAGACCACGACAAACCGTATCATCTCAGGCCTTACTCGTATAGCAGCAGCATGTCGCGAGGACATTCATCCACTAGCAAATGAGCTGGTACTCCCTTTGCTTCCTGCAATGCTTGATGGCTCTCAATGGGGAAAATTCCTGCGCCTGCGCACCGAAGCAGTTGCGACGGTACTCGTTGGCTGTGCTGAAAGTGAGGACTTTCGGGTACGTACTGTTTAGTTCACAATTTGCACGGTTGAATTGTGTGAATGGTAAGCTCACGATAACATTATTCTTGTTTGTTGATATCCAGATGGAAAATCATCCATGGATCAGCGACTTCATCAGTTTTCTGCTCGACCCGGTAGTGTCTTCGGAGAATGTGCACTCTTTCATGATTTTGTGTGGATTGATCCGAAGGGAGCGTAAACTGCTCCTTCATGTGGCGTCATTCTGCATGGCGAACCCGCAAACGGTCACACAGACTCTGCACGAGCCGCTTGCTCGGTGGCCGCTGTATGAAGAGGATGTCGAGCTCGTTATCGTCACGCTCGAGTTGCTGGAGGCATTACTTAGCGTCAACACTTTGCGATCATCAGTGGACGTAGATGTTATCTATGCCACCATTCTACAGCTATCGGAGAACGCGACAAGTGAAGGCCTGGATGCAATTTCTATCGTTTGCAAGCAAGTGACGGCATCATTGGGATCTCAGCAGTAAATTACTAAGTTGCCTCTGTGCGCCTAACGAGTCTCTTTGGAGCTCGCAGCGTCAGTTGAACGAGGTAACTTATACGAATTAGTGGAGACTAGCATTCCGCTAGCATTCCACGAACATGCATGCCAGTACAACTCGCCGATCGAAGGTGGTTGTGAGCACTGGTAAATAAGCCCTACAGAAGAGTAGATCTGCATTTGAGGGTGTAAGCAATGTGTCATAGAGAGATTCGACGCCACGAGGCATCTGTACGTGAACCCTTCCTGACATTGTAGAAAGAGAGACTGGTACTCACACCCCTCGAGGCTATTGATGATCTCCAGCTCCACATGTCCGACGCAACCTTCCGAGTTTTGTCGCCACACATGTCCGATCATCGTTTTCTCCTTCCACACCTCAATAATTACATCCATATTATCCACACTATCGACGTACGAGAGAATTACGCGGAACGTCCTCTCTACAGTGATCGTAGGGCTCAATACAGCGAGATATTGATTGCCATTCTTCGCCTGCATTCTGCTGCTAGCCCACGTGATATTCGCCGGTAGAGACACTGGGAAACACTCTGACGATGTGACTTCTAATCGGTATGCACCAAGCTGTAACTTGAAACCTCTCGAGGTGCCTACCGTGACATCTCCATCACATTGTTCATCTTTCGTCGTCAAATCACAGCCACCAGCAAGAGGAATTCTAGCGTTACGCCGTTTGTCTGGATTAACTTTTTCAGTGTTTCCAATCGAGTTGGCAGAATGGAAACGAACATTGGCCAGGCTGGAACTTTTCGGGCGAGAAGCGGCCATGACTACTAACACTGTCACCTTGACACAACCAAAAAGCACAGGCATCATAATTATTCGAGACGTACGATAGCGACCTCCGTCCACAACTATCTGCTTCAAAGCGGAGTATTGAACGCAACTGCATTCACGGAACACATCGACAGCGTAGAGACCTTTGCAAACTTCCCATGTCGCGCAACCATCGCTATCGGTCGTGACAACTTGTCGTTCCGAGCTACAGCTGTTGATGATTTGAAGTGGAATGCCTGCGAGTTTGATGCTGATGTGAGGATGGAAGTAATCCACAAGTTGTAGCGTGTAGGTCCATCGATACACATCGAGTGGAATCACCATTTCCTGCAACGAGGAAGATGTTGAAGTGGGCCCACTGTAAAGTCCTGAAGCTGAAATTGTTGGATAGACAGCAACAAGTGATGTCCACTCAAAGTAGTCGAGATGGAATACATATAAAGAATAACTTCCAGGAATGAGACGACAATTCGTTCTCCCTTCAGTGTCCGTCACGAATAGCTGCCTTCGGTCCTTGATAGTTTCACCAGAAGTTTCATCAGGTAGCTTAGATGCCTCTGATGAGTTCAATCCACTTGTTTCGTTCGAGTTTGAACTGTCTTCTACGTGATCCTCCGATACAAATTGAGCCTCTTTGCTCCTCCACTCTTCAAGAAGAGAATGTTCGTCCATTACCGGCTTCTCATTGAGTGGCACGGCAACTCCACGCAACATCATGTCAAGTTCTGCAAGCTCTTCTCTTGTTGAATGCCGTAGTAAATCACGTTCAGATTCTGATAACTCGAGCGTATTTGTATGCAACCGTTGAAAACGAATCGGGAAGCTTTGCGAGTACTCTCGAGTGTGCTCACTCTTGCGAGCACGCTCAAGGATGCACCCTTTTATTTTCTCATAGCGAAGACGCATGACTCTCCTCAACAGAGCTCGCGCTCGAATGACAGATATCAACTTCACATTCAGATTGGTAGCTACCGTCACCCGCTTCAGAGCTGCTGCAAGGGAGTCGGTAACGAATACTTTTGCTACCTCTTGCGTGATTTCAATTGCACGCTTCTTCTGTAGCCGGCGTCGAATTGACATCAATCGAGAACCCATCATTAATGTCGGAAGTACGGTCTTCGCAAGATTCGTGTCAAACGTGATGTTCTTCTCGATAAAGACGTGCACTTTGTCAATAGGAGCATTTGTTTCAGCACTCACGACGCGAAATTCGACATGCCGCTTCACCCGCTTATTATGAGGAGCAAATGGGTTCTGCTGAAGACATTCCTTGATTCCATGTTGGGCTAGAATGCGGAGCAGCGTACGATAGACAGACTGGATAGTTGGTAGAGTACGATTCGCATTGTTGCGGTGTGTGTACACGTCAATTTCAGATTCCACCTCTTGCAGCTTTAGCGCTATTCGCAAGCGGAATTTACTGATCTTAGCACCATTTTCCACCATCGGTACCAGCACGATACGGCCATTCCGACCAAATCGAATATTTTTTGCCAGTCGGTGAACAAACTCTTCACATTCGCGGTTCTCCGCTGTTGCGCTTTCCTTCTCGCTTCCAGTATCTATATAGTGGACTCGAATTTCATAAGTTTGAATAATTCGCAGTTCTGCAAGGAGAACATTCACGTCGTCGATGCTTGCGTAGATAGATGTTGCTTTCCCACTCTCTCCGATAGCTTGAAGTTGCCACAGATTATTCTTCTTCGAGCGATATGCTGCTGCCAAAGTATACCAACGACAATCATCGCAGACTTTTGCGTCAAATATACCCAAAACGTGATGTTCTTCGACGTTTTCAATCTGAATACGCACTCCTGTCTGCCTGGCCTCCGTAGTATTTTGGCCATCGTGGTCATTACTTTCGTCTTCTACGATTTTCTGTTGAGAAAACAGAACACAAAATACCTTGTGTGACAGTGCTGTAAGACGAAGATATACTCGATCCACGAAGCAATTATTGATCGATTGACCTTGGCGGTAGGAAATGCCTCCACGCTTGGTCACTGGGCAACCTTCATGAACGAAATCGACAAGTTGAAAATCGTAGTCTACCATAACACAGACAAAACGCCACGGTGACCTTGGCCCACCACTATCGCACATCATAGTTGAAGAGATAAGCAGCGTATTCATGAATGGAAGCGCATACAGTCCATTTGATGTTGGTGTCAGCATCGATAAACTTGGTAGGTCATTCATACGATGATTCTGGGCTCGGGTGTAATTATCTTGGATACGTTTGAGATAGCTAACGACCTCTTGCAATTCTGTTGATGCGAAGAAGAAGCCAATTTTCTCAAACTCAGCAGCAACTTTGCGTTCAGTCAACACTAGCTTTCGATTGATCACGGACTCCATGAATGTTCGTTCTCTGTTGTGCCGCGTCAACCCAGCTAATGCAAGTAAATGGCGAAAAGCCTGAATTTGAATTTCTTCTCCAGGAGATCGCTTTGCCTCGAACAGCACAATGGACTCGATTTTTTTCTTGATATCGTCCAGGTTCGGGAAGCATCCTGTAATATTCATCGAATGTAGTACTACTACAACGGAACGTCTACCAGCAGCTCGTGTTAACTCCATGGTGATTTCGAAGTAGCCACTCGGTAGACGAGCGCCTTCGGGGTTTACTACAACATTTAGAAACGGGCTCATTTGTTCGATGCTGGCAATAAGAGCACTCGATTTCTGCTCGTACTCCACCTGTGATCTGCAAACATGATCATGGCTACGCTGGACACTAAACTCCGCAGCATATTCGATCTGTACACGAATATCTCCAGACTGTACGGCAGTCAGCAACAAGTTTTCGAATGACTTAGGACTAGCAATGCCCACATCACAATGAGCCCCGTCATAAAAATTTGCCAGCAGCACGATCGATCGTTTCGGGGTAGCTGACAAGCCGCGAAGTGAGGTTGATGCTCCAGAAATTGGTTCCCAAATTGGAGGCACATTCTGGCGCCAGAAAACATTCCGATGGGCATTGACGACGTTTTCAAAACTCGAAATGTCTCGCACACTACCAACGTTAGGGATTGACAAGGATATAAGCGGTTCAATCTGTACGTTGTTTAGTTTTCTTCCAAGCCGATGTTGATCACTTGACAATTTGCACAGGTTAAACGAAGCAATTAGCCCCACAAAGCCGATTCTGGATCGCCAATCGCGGACGCTTCTTGCATAGGATGGATGACCGCCAACATAAATGGAGTTAGAGCTTGATGGTGCTTGAGCCCACGCTGAGCTACTGTCGCCACGCCTTCCGCGCAAATATCCACGACTTGATGTACCAGACGCTTCAATCCGCTGAATTCTTGCACAGTCTATCAGTTCGTCGTCGAAAAAAATTTGCAGGTACCGACAATCGAATACGACTCGCAGGTTGACCCAGCGATTGCTGGGCACTTCGTAGTTGTTCGCGTAGCACTCCCAACCTCGCCATCGTACACGACAACCTCCATCCTCCCCTTTACAGTTAATCAAAACCCCGCGATCATAGATTGAAAAAGACGTTTCTTCGCCTTCCGAATTCTCGGCTCGAAGTTTAGCAGATAACAATTTCGGTGTAGTATCGCTCAGTCCTATGAGCAAGTCATGTCAGAATCATATTCATACATGAACTCAACTGATCTAAGTAATAAAACCCACCTCGAATGCGTGTTACCATGCTTTCTTCGTCAAGGCACGCAGAGCATCCAAAGATATTGCGGTTTGTGCTACCGCAGCAGAGCCACCGTACAAACTCCCCAGTGTCATCCAATTCGGGTGCTTCATGACGTGCTCCGTCAGAACCGCTGAATCTAGCATTCACACACGAAATAAGCAGTCAGTTTCCTAAAGTTCGCATCTTAGCGAGACTTACACTTGTGCTTTGTGCTTTTCTGAATCAGCTGCCTTGAACAGTAGCATACTGATCGAAAATCCGCTGCTACCAAGCAACCGGGAAGATTCTGTGTCCTCGGGTCCTTTTACCGAATCTGAGAGCGGAATTTCAAGAAATCCGTCTCCGTAGAGTGAAATCACTGTATTTTCAGTGGTTGCAGCCATTCCACTAGCACCATTCGTTGTTGGAGCAATGACACCACTTCGTTCGGTTGTTGATAGCTTTCTGTCTCTGTTGCACGACGCGGTTTCTGTCAGCTAATTGATATCGAAACACACCAGATCGTTCGACATCACAAACCTGGTGGGCTCCGGTGCTTCTACTGTTGTCTCCCCCTCACTAAGACTGCAATGAGCTTTAATAATGGAAGTTGTTCGGGGTACAGTTGGTTGCTCCTCATTCCGCTCCTCACTCTCTTCTTTAGCTTCAGTTTTTCGTTCCTCACTTTCACTGGGGACAAAAGTTGTTGGAAGTCGAAAACGATTGCTGCTTCTCCTTGGGACAACTGTACGGTTTGATGTCGGGCGTTGAGGTTTCTTCAGCTGTTTCTTCTTGCCATCATTGACAACCCCGTAGATATTCAACAGAATCTGCTGCCGACTGGAGAGGCTCATTACCATTCTGGTAACAATTGCAAACCGTTACACTTCATCCTGCCTGACACTCCTGCCACTTTACCACACCAGTAATTTCCTCGAGCTCACTGTCTGCAGCTCCTGCATCGGTTCATCATCTCATTCATAATATAATGCAACCAGGACTCTTGTCCTACACGAGGAAATGGTCCAGCAGAATTATGGGATGGCTCCCTCTCCTCCCAACAAAAATCGCTGTATCTGTCCCAGTGTCTGACCCATTTCCTGTTTCTCGTTCAATGACTATGAGGTTTTGCCATCACCACACACACGATATCCCCAGGTAAAACTGAATTGCATTCTGAGGACGCAAAACCTTGCAATGGTCGATTCAAATTGGGCCATCCTGTACCATGTAGGATTCTGAATTCCACGCATTCGAGCTTGGAGCTTAGAAGGATCAGAGAACCCAAGGAAGACGATTCCCTAGCAAAGTTAGAAGTAGATTTTAATGTCCATGCTAGACTCACTCACATATTTTGCTGCACACAGAGGGATCGCAAAGACGCGTGAGAAGGGCACATCTCCACCCCATGAGAACCTCGAGTTCCCCCTCCAATTTCTTCATATCATTTTGGCGGTAGTTCTGTCGTATTAAGCCAACATTTTGGCAAGGACCTCCTGGGATAGTCAGGTTCTTAGCAGCACAATATAGCTATCTGCCATCTCCACAATATGTTGATCATCTACAACGTAAACAATTCTAGTACTCCATTGTCTCCATACTGTGAGAGCAAAAGCGACAAAGGTTGCTGCCGCCATATCCGCTTGCCTGTTTTTGACCAATTGTATTGACAGCGTTTCTGCATATGGGGTGCTACAGACGTCTTGGCAATCCCTACGCGTGTCCAAGTTCACTGGAAAGGCCGTGCACGCTACAGATCAATTTGACAAGGAGCAGCTCTGTCATTCACATCAGTCTCGAGTGAATGAAGTCTGAGCATTCGTCGGCGTCTATAGATCGCACGGCGATCGGAACTGCGTCGTCGTGTTCAGATACTGCAAGGAGAAAGTCTTCGAGTACTACAAGGAGAACGCCACAGACGCTCGACATGTATGTTCAAGCTGCAATTGATGCAAATGCGCCATCAACCTTGAAAAAGTCACGTCGAAGGCGCAAAAAGCAGCAGAAGCCACTGCCATCACCCTCCATTCTAGCCACTCTAGAAGTCAAACCTAAAGCACTTCCATCATCTGCTCCAATAAAATCTAAGCGACGCAAACGCAAGGCGAAACTCAAGAATTCTGTCCTGCAAAGTCGAGAAATTCAACCGAGTTGTACATTTCGGGTTCGTGGATTGGTCACAGCTGAGGAATTGGATGAGGAGGACGAAGCGGAAGAAGTTTTGGACGAAATTCGAGCAGATTTTGGTCGCTTTGGGAAGTTGAAAGATGTTGTAATTGGTCAAGAAGAGCGAGCTGGTGAATTGGTGGGGGACGTGATTGTCACATTTGAAAATGCGGTGAATGCAGCTTCAGCGTTCAGTGTCTATGATGGAAATGTGTTTGGTGGGAAGATGATAACGTGTGTTTGGGAGACACAAAGTAATGTCGACAAGAATTCCATTATGGTGGTTGGATTGTTGATACCGGACGAATTGGATGACCCGGATGAAGTGGTCGATATTGAAGAGGAACTGATTGTTGATACCGGACGAATTGGATGACCCAGATGAAGTGGTCGATATCGAAGAGGAACTGACGCAGATTTTCTGTAAACATGGAGAAGTGAAGGAGCTGCGACTGAGTACAGCAACTGGAAATGTTACAGTTGTTTTCAATGATGAACGTGACGCTGAAAAAGCAATGAGGGCGATGAATAGTTCGCAATATGGTGGTCGTAATGTGAGAGCATATCTAGATCAGGCAATCAAGGATACTTTAGCTACTGGCAGCACTGTGATATGCTCACTCAAACCGGAGACAACGCGCGTAGCAACTCCTATTATCCAGGTACTGAACGATTGTCTTTCTCTAAAGAGAATGTATGATTTCTAAGAGCATTATTACTTTGATTAACCGAAGCCTACAGAGTCAGCTGAGTTACAGGATCTCACCGGTGCGCTTTTGAAGCGACTTGATGCCCTTCAGGTGAGCTGAGTGCTGCGATGTGCATCATGACCAGACATTCATCTAATGACACAATTCCATACATCCACACAGGAACGAGCTCATGCTCAGGGTAAAGCTAACAAGCTCTCACGGCGTTTAGTGCACGGGATACATGAAGTGCGGCGAGGTCTTCTCTGCAATAAAATTATTTTGCTTGTCGTTGCGACGGACTTGGACGGGTGTGACGGTGTTGAAGGAAAATATGCCGAGCTAATAGCGACCGCAACAGAGCGGGAAGTACCCATTCTCGCTCCAATGAATAGGTGCGAAGACTACCTGTAAAAATGTGTATTGTTACTGCTAAGGTAACGGGATGAACTTGTATTGCACAGACGGAAGTTGGGGAGGGTGTTGCAAAAGAGTGTGCGCGTGAGTTGTGTTGGAGTATATTCTGTCGATGGCGCAACTACTCTCTTTCAGCAAATACTTCAAAAAGTGAAAGCAACACCTTCACGGTGAAATAGAGGCATCACCTACGTACACAATGCATTTGTGGTTTATTGGTGATGAATTTGACCGAGCTGCCAGCATTGGTAATACTCTTTGGTATCAATTTTAGTACCAGCTTCACATCTTTTCCTTTTGTTTTGGTTGACAGCATATTGGTTGATGCGTTCGCATGCCTGGATTTGGCTCGTGGTCAAGACCTCATTCACTGCTGTCATATACTGGAGGAAATCCATATCTTTACGCATAGGTGTGCTGTTATGCAAGATATTCGACTGAAATTCGCCCATGCCGCAGTTGTTGCTTTGAGCAAGCCGGTGTTCTAGGAGATCAGCAAGTTTTAGTGTAGGATAGCCCATGCGTAGCCCTCTCGCAATGATGTATCGTTCTGAGCTGGCCGGGCGGCTGGTCTGCAACCACAACATGAACACATGAATGGGTCTGATTCTAAGCATGGAGAAATAGTTTACGTACGATAGGTTTCACGACTGCAAAGCGATCAAAACATTGATGCAACACCCAGCAGAGCTCCAGCATAGGAGGTGTCGCTAGCTCGAACGTCTTGCAAACAAAATCTCCACCGATCCGTAGCACAGAAAACATGGCAAACACTTCAGCCAAGATCAGCCTGGTCATCATCGATTCCTGTGATTTACATCCGCACAAACATCGAGATGAGTATCACTAGTATCACTACTGCTGACATACGAAGCTAGAGTTTCAAACCTGATTAGACTGCGAGCGAGCGTCGAGAAACCCACCATCAGCTACAACCAAGTCCACACCACCCGGATATCGCGCTCTCACGACACCACTGAAATTGTGAATATTCGCAACGGAGTAGAGGTTACCCGTTCCATCCTCGCCGTAGCAGATCTCAAACAAGTCGCTAGACGTTGAGGGTAGTCGCCAGTCGCAGTTGTTTGCTGCCTTCTTTAGTGTGATACCATAACCATACACACGATGAGCAAATTCCTTTGTCCGCCAGAGCAAATACTCCGAGAACCCACCAGGACCACCACAAATGTCAGCAAAGCTGAATGATTCTTGCTGGTCCAGGCCTTGTGTCCACTGGAAAATATGATCCAATGTCACCAACTTCATTGCTGACCGATTCAAGAACCGATGTCTTCCCAATGCCTCGAACGCATTCGTCGCAGCGCGAGCTCTCAAGAACTGCGCGTTCTCCAATTTCTCAAATTTGTGTTTTTCCAGCTTGAGTTCTTCCAGCAGTGCCGAGTACGACACCAAGTTCTCTCCCTTATGCTCTACACTGCTCTCAGTTTTCTCGTCCAGCGCTACATCAAGTAAACTACGATCGTCAACACTATCCTTGCACAAAAGATACACTACTCCATGGGAGCCATCCTCGACACTGCCAAGTGAAAATCGCGCTTGCTTCCCTACTGCCTCCGTCCCGGGCATCAATTGCGGGAGTACATCGCTCTTCTTGTTTGTAACTTGCTTCATACGGCCCCGCTCGCGACGTGTTCGACCAAACGATGTGAAGCCCATGGCAGTCATCATTTCCTCATCACCACTCATTTCGTCAAATGCGAAGTCTCAGTTGAGCTCAACACTGTCGAGTCCAGCACGACGTGATCACGAAAAACACGAACGCAAAGTGGAGAGAGCCATCGACTATATTATACTGATGTACGAATCTATTGCTGTGGTGTGTCCTGCATGCCTTGCCCACCCAGTCACGTCCACTAAACGCTCCGAAACACGCAAACTCACTAAGCAGAAGCAAAATAAAACTTGCCAGTAGCAGTGCGGAGCTACGAAGGCAAGAGAGCACAAGAAGCAGCCACAGCATCTCTCGCGCTATCTACTGCTTGCGATCACCTGCCTAAGAATGGGTTGAACCATTCTCACTGGTGCCACCGCCAGCCACATTT
This sequence comes from Phytophthora litchii, assembly GCA_002812785.1. NCBI lineage: Eukaryota > Oomycota > Peronosporomycetes > Peronosporales > Peronosporaceae > Phytophthora > Phytophthora litchii. The sequence goes on along the minus strand of PCFV01000180.1, from coordinate 9,199 downwards.
AAGCTGTTCGGTGTGGAGCAATTTGCGTTACCATTGGAAGCAACGCTTGCTCCCCGTGTTGCACGATGCAGAACTGAGTCCAGCTCTGCCTCAAGCTGCAGTTCACGCGCGACACTCTCGCTCAGAAGCTGCTCCAAGTACTTAATGCGACTTTGGTCGGGTGCCAACAACAACGCCTCGCGTATGTTACGTCCCTGTGCCCGTTGGCGAGTGCGCTCCTCGACTCCGCGATGGTACCGATTCAGCACACCATCGTCCACCTGAAATCGGCTATCAGTGGACCCTGAACTCTCTGAATAGGTTTCGTTTGTCGCTGGAATCGTCATATTCAACTCGTCTGATGTCAATGTCGACGAGCCGTCATACCGCGCCGTCACACTTGGTGATATCTCGAAATCATCATCGTCACTCATGTCTGAGCAGTCTGATAGCGTCTTTGCCCGGAACTCGTCATAGTCGTGAATCACGTCAATATCCAATTCCACCTTGTCTTCAAGATCGCCTCCAATAGGCATCACGGATGGGGAGTCAAGTACACTAGCCCCTCGTGGGCTATCATCATCGTAATCGTGTGTTGAAGCGTCATCATCGTGCTTCTCCACTGGATCCATGAACTCCATGTAGTCCGGGTGGCTTTCAGGGTCCCACCGGAAAAACATGCCGTCCCACAACACAACGCGCTTCAGGTTTGCCCGAGGGTACAACACACGGTTTGTCGGTCGGTACAAGGGGTTTTTGTAGGGTCCCGGATTCTCCAGCACAGGCGTCCAGACAGATTCTGTCCGTTCCCAGACCTTATCCAGCACACGCTCGCGCTCTGAGTTGTACAAGAACGTACCATACAGACCGGAGATCAGCGAGTCCGAAATGTGCAGCAAGAACTTTTCGTTAAACTCGAAGCACGTCGGGAACTGCCGCGTCATCTGCCACACACAGTCCAAAAACTGCAGCATGACTGGCGACCGCTCGTTGGGCTGGTCAGTGATGTCCTTGCCCACGCCAATTCTATCAGCAAACTTGTGTCCAAACGAACACCACTCCTTTTCAACGAGACTGGCAAAACCGCGAATAGAGCGGTAGTACGGGTCCAGAATGAGCTGTGCTAAGGCCACAAGCTGCGGTGTGCGGTCCCAGCCGTCACTACAGTGCACCAGCACCGAAGCACCATCTTCATGGAGCACCTCTGCTACCCTTCGGGCGCCCGACAGCACACGCATCACGTGCTTTAGCCATCGAGTGTCTGTAAAAGATAGAAAAATAGGCACAAAGACAACGTTAGTTCTGGTGGATCACCAACAATAAAACACAAAGTATGCTTACTCTCAAGGCGGTTGTGGTAATGTTTGTCGCCATCTTCGACACTACTAGGACTAACCAAGGCTGAACACGTACACATTGAAATGTGAGTTACAGTGCAGCACAATTTCCCTTGCCATGATTGTAATTGTACCTTTCAAAGCATCCAGCGATTCGCGCATCTTGTGTATGTTGGCGATGCCCATGAATTCGATGGTCGCGTTGTCGTAATGTTGCGAGTTCTCCACACCTATACAAACATGAGAAAGAAATACGTCAGCAGTTATATTCGCGCATTCAGGATTGCACTATGATCTACAGCGTACCTTTGCCCTTTAACCTGTTACCCTTAGTAGCGATGGGCTTGCGCGCGTCGATAATATGAAGGGGAGGTGACACATTCGAGCTGGTTTTGTTGGCCGAATCGCGGTACGCGCGCAGAAGTATCCGGTCTGGTTCGGATCGATTGCCTGCCATGCCGTAGTTAGGCTGGCTGGAACGTGACAGCACGCTTTTGTTCACAGGGTGACGCCACACAACCACAGGTAGGCGTGCGCGTGAGCGGAAGCGTGCCGACTGCACTAGTTGCTCCTCCGACATGAGTGATGGGACTACCATAAGCTGTGGATACGTAGGACTGAAGCGGAACTTAGAGTTCTTGAGAAGTCGCCACGTGATCACGCCTTCCGTATCAGGCAGCTTCTTGGCCGAAAGAAAGCCAAGACGCTGGTACTCGGCGAAGGGTGAGTACACAAACCAACCGTTGCGCTTCTCATGGAGAGGAGCTCCCCGCTGTTTTGCTTTCTCAGTGTGGTAATCAAAAGCAAAAAGCGCACCAATCATGTTCGGCGGCTTCATACGTAGCGTGAGCAGGTTAAGCCACCGAAAGTCCGGTGTTGACGGCAGCTGATCGTAACCTTTTTTCCTCGAGTACGCGTCGTGCATGGCAAGCCGCAACGTACGGAGATCCTTGCATGTGATAAGAAGCATGAGACCATCTCTCGTGATCAGGTCAATCGCCGCCAGTGGTAACTCAAACGAGCCGAATTTCCATGATGCGTCGTACGGCACGAATGTGATGCGGTAAGACGTAATCTTCAGCACGCCTTGCACTGCACGATCGCTCTGGGACATCACCACCAGGTTGGTCACGCGTTGGACGTGTTCCAACACCGATTCACCTGGCATCAATTGGAAGTGGTCACTCACCATCGAATCTCTGAGTTTTGAGCGCTCGAACGTGCTCGAGACCGTCGATGCTGTCTCATCGATAACCTCAGTAGGTACCCGTGATGGTGTGGATGCAGTCGCAGTCTTCTTATTGTACATGACTTTGCCCTGTTCCAGCGCCTGCACAAAGTTAGCCCGGTCTTCTGTGCTGTAGAATGTGATCTTCTTGTTGACACTTGCATTGCCTGTCTGGATCTTGAGCTGCATCCCCAATCTCGACTGCGGTTTGGCCGTCACAGCTGCACAACTGTACTCCTCACGCTGATCATGAGCCGACAAGAAGAAGAGCATGCGTTCCTCCACGTCCACCTGTAGTTGGATGCTAGCACGTTTGCTGCCAAGCTTTTCCAACACGCTGTCACTCTTCTTGACTGTAAAAGTAAACAGCGTGACTTCAGACAAGGGCGCTGCATTGCGGTTGAATCCAAACACATTGCTACTGTGTGTGGATCTGCTACGTCCGTTCTCCACCAAGAAGTTGGGCGAGTCACTCAGCGTATCCACTGGTCGGGCTCCTGAGCTAAAGTTCCCTGTTCGTTCGTAAAAGCTGTTGCTCTGTGTAGAAGCGTAGCTACCAAGTGAGCTGCGTCCTACCGCCACTTCAGGTCGTGGGATCTCCATATTGTATCTGGGACTAGCTCTGGCCTCGACACTGGTCGTGTCGAACGTATCAATCATAAGATCCCCTCTGGATCCTGACGGGGCAGTAGACGCCCATTTGTTGCCATTAAGAGGACTCTGTGGTCCTGTAGACAGATATTTGCCACTGGAAATGTCGTCTGAAGCTTGTGTCGAGATTTTCCTCCTAGTGGGCGTTCGCGTGTGTCTAGGACTGCTACTGATGCCTTGAGAGGCGGAAAAGTTGACTGTCGATCTGGAATTTTGTCTCAACGGCATCGATACACTTGCGGAGAGCCCAGAAGCTGCTGCAGGTGGAGGAGACTCGCTCTCTTCACTTGGCAATTTGCCAATGAGCTTCCAGACGTTGGTCGTGGCTTGTCCAGCCTGTGCCAAGTTCTTCTCGGCCATCAGCAGCTTGTCCAGCGTGGCCGAGTCCATCGTTGACTGCCGTTGAGCTAGGTATGCTTCGTCCTGATCGTCTGCAGGCGTCTCTGTCGTCGTAGACGCTGGCATGTCCCTAGACCGATGGGGCATAAGCTTTGGAGAGAGAACAACAGTCTGTTGCGGGAGAGACTCTCCAATGTGGAGTCAAGGAACGAAGCAGCTGAAGACAAGGGGTACTGGAGTGATCTCTACGTCTCTCACTCTCTGGTCTCTTCCTCTAGCTTCGACACTTGCTCGCTCCGTGGCGCTCGGTTGTAACCACGCGGGCGTGCTTTGCTTGTGTGCCTTCGGGGGAAATGGGGCGGCTGGCTCGCTGAAGTCATAGTGTTACTTCAAACGTCAGGTTGAGGAACGGAATTTAGCCAATGAGCGACGCGAATAAAGAACAGAAACGAGGCATTATCGCGAGTTTTAGACATACTCAGATCAAGTCATTTTTGGGTTGCTAAAAGGACAGTCTTCGTACTTTGCTGAATCCTACATCTCAAATTGCTGAGTTTTATGCGACGAGGATCGTGCCAAGGCAACGAGTTCAGAGCTGGTTAGATGAATCTAGCAATTTAATGTTTTTGGCAGTAGTTAGTGGTGAATCTTGAGGTAGTTGCAGATGCCACAATGGCGACATGCAATCTACCGCGTGCGGTAAGAACCTAGAACTGCATAGATTTCCGGAGAAACTGAACTGTTGAGATGCAACTAATGTATCAAGGTGGCCTCGAAACGGATGCTCGTACGCAACCACGCTACTTTCCATCCCTTCGACACTAAATGTATCAAGCATACGAATACTGCAGTTGTCCCTTCGATGACAGCATCATTTAGCGTGTCGAGACTGCTGTGTAGTCATTCCCAACTCTGATCACTTTGGCGAGGGCCTCAAGACAGATGGGGCACTTCAGGCATGGTGACGAAAGTAACGCTGAAGTAGCAAACGCCCTGCTGGGCAACTACGACACCGAATCTTCATGGTCAGTACCGCACCAGGTTTTACGAAGTATTATGTAAGAAGATAGCACTAAACTATTGAAATGATACATCCACAATTGTCATCGCCATCGTATCGGATCCCATGACCTTGGTCTTCTCTCTGATATCTTCATTGACTACAACTTGCATCCTTCCAGGTCGAGGTGTCCTCAGCATGCGGAGCATTGTCGAATCGACACTTGCGTGTTGCTGCCGCCTTCTGTGCGGAGACCTCTGGCGTGTTTGCATCTGGTCTGCTGAGACGAAGTTTTGCGGGACGTTCAACCTGGCGATTGAACGCTACATCAAGGTTGTTTTGAGTGGCAAAGGTGTCCCAGACCGAGCAATGCAGTCGTGCTCTACTGTTGCTGTTCTGCAATTCATAGTCCTACCTCGCGCAAACGCGGCGGATGTAAAACGGAACACATCGTGTCATCGCCTTCGTTTCAGTGCTCGATGTAAGCGCACCGAAAGACAATTAGGAAGGGGCCAAAAGGGCTTCGCTACAGGGAGACGAGACTCAGCAAACTATTGAAGACTTGTGCACGATCCTGCACTTACCGCACCACATGAATAGGATATTGTTGTTGTAGCTCTAACGCAACGATTTGGCTCAAAAATCTTGTTATTTTGTCTGCTGCATTACTTGAGCTCGTCCTTCTGCACTTACAGCGCCGAGGCGCCAACCACGGGGTTCACAAGCTTGCCAATGCGCTCGATCTCGATCTCCACCATGTCGCCAGGAGCAAGATATAGCGGAGGATTGCGAGCGACACCAACACCCTACACGATAAGTCACACAACGATAAATTAGATATCTTCCAACTCAAGCAGAGTACAAGTGACTGCATCTTACCTCTGGAGTTCCAGTGAGAATAAGCGTACCCTTGGGCAACGTACAGTCCTGCGAGAGTTGGCTGATCAGCTTCGCGACCGAGAAGATCATGTCGCCAGTATTGGACTTCTGCACCTGCTCTCCGTTCAGATACGTAGCAATCTCGAGTGTTTGGGGGTCTGGGATGATTTCCGGTGTAATTAGCACCGGCCCCAGCGGACAGAAGGTGTCAAACGTCTTAGCGCGACACCACTGGCCTCCTCCCTTCTTGCCTTGCCAGCGACGTGCCGAGATGTCATTCGCACAGGTGTAGCCACCGACATATGTCAAAGCTTCCTCCTCGGTCACATTGCAAGCTGCTTCCTTCAGCACAACAGCGAGTTCGCACTCATAGTCAACCTCAGGGGGTTCAGACGCAATGCGGGGGATCACCACAGGGTCGTGCGGGTGCTGCAAGGCGTTAACTCCCTTGGTAAAGAGCACAGGGAACTTGGGCTCCGGCATGTTGGTCTCCTTGGCATGTTTGCGGTAGTTCAGGCCAATGCCGAGGATCTGCGACGGCACCACAGGCGCCAACACCTTCTCGATGGTCGCAGTCTCGCCCGTAAAGTGTAGACTGCCAAGGGGATCGTCGTCTTCCACGAGCAACGCAGTGGAGCCGTCATCCGTGCGCTGGCCGCAGCGAATGGCGCCGTTCTCGTCCACGAAGCGCGTGAGAGCGGTGGCCTTGGCGTCAGGATGTGACGAGAAGCGACGGGAGAGGCTCATGGCGAGGCGGGGACTGGAGCGAAGGCGCACGAGATGCAGCAATGCCATCAGATCCAAGCTCAGGCTATGTCGTCGAGGCTTGACTGCGGTCAGTTTTATGTGAGATTTGTGTTCAGTTTGTCTTGATTTCAGTATGGATTAGAGATAACTGCAGTGGATGTATTGATCAGGTAGACAGTCTGGACTTTCATTGGTTAAATCGAAAGAATTATCCGTACATTATCCTTTTAAGTCAGTGCTTTGAGTAGGAAATGAGATCAGTAGTTTTGATTTTTGCCAAGTTGAAGTTGCCTTGTACTTGATTGACGCACATTAAACGTATATTTGTTTTCCAGATAGAGACTAGAGACTAACGGCCGCTAGCAGGTTACACTTTGGGGTAGGACATGTCGGTGAGTACGGCACACGTGCCCAAGTTCTGGGTGCTACGGCTGATGCGCACGTAGCCATCCTCACCCCAGTCTGTGCCCCACGAATTCTTAATTTTGATGCTGGTGGCGTCGTAGCCAACCGCCAGCACGGCGTGGTCCACCGTCGCGGTGTTGCAGGACGTGATGACACCGCTCTTGTACTGTTTCCAGGCCGGGTTGTTAGACACTACCGAGACGATAACCGGCTGCTTCTTCAAGGCGCTGAGGAGGGCGGTCTCGTCACCAGACTTCAGCTGTACAATTTCCTTGATGCCCGACTTAGTAGGAGTGCAAGACTTCGTGCATGCTGCAGCGTTGCCGCCGTCCACAGAAGTGTACGGGTAACTGCTCCTCGTACAAACGCCATTGTCGCGAACGTACTCCATCGCGTACACGGGGGCGCCACCGTTGCAGCCGTAGTCCTTTGTGTCGCAACTTACAAGCCGCTGCTCTGAGTAAGAAGGCGCCTTCTTGTCGCCGTTGGCAATACAATGAGCAGCTTCCAATGCACCGATAGTAGCAAATGCCCAGCAACTGCCACATTGACCCTGTAGACCAGGAGGGTTGACACACGCCGACTTGGTCCAGTCTACTGAATCCGAGTCCGAGTCTCTTGCCGTTGTGTCCGTCGTTGTAGAATCGGTCGCCTTAGCCTTCAGTTTCGTAGCAGGAACTGGGGCAGGAGCTCGTGTCACGGGCTTTTTAGTAACAGGTGAAGCAGGAGCAGGCGGTTTAGGTGCAGGTGCAGGTGCAGGTGCAGGTGCAGGTGCAGGTGCAGGTGCAGGTGCAGGTGCAGGTGCAGGTGCAGGTGCAGGTGCAGGTGCAGGTGCAGGTGCAGGTGCAGGTGCAGGTGCTGGGGGTTTCGTCGCTGGTGTTGGAGGATTTGTTACAGGAGCTGCCGTCGGTGCTGGAGTTGTCGGTGCCTGGGGGGTTGGCTGTTGGTTATTACTAGGTGGCTCCGTCCACTGGTTGTTAGATGACGGAGTCCATTGGTTGTTAGAAGACTCTGGAGGCGCGGTCCACTGCGAATTCCAGGACCCAGCACTTGAGCCTCCGTTTCCCCAGCCCCACCAAGTAGTATTACTAGCCCACCAGCTATTGCCTCCCCATCCATTGGTTCCCCACCAGTTTCCAGTGTTGTATCCGTTGCTACTGCCGGTTCCGCCAGACACTCTAGCAACCTGAGCGCTGTCACCTTTGGAGACATCTCCAAAGCTCCATCCTCCGTTAGTATTGCCTCCGTTGTTGCTGTTGGGAGTGTTGGCTTGGTACGTTTGCGGAGAAGACTGACTTTGGTACGTTTGCTGGGAAGGTTGACCTTGGTAATTTGGCTGGGAAGTCTGAATGTAATTTTCGGAAGTGCTTTGAAAACCTTGCTCACCATTGGTGCTGTAGTCACCACCGTTGAAAGCATACTGACTTTTTCCTGAAGAGCGAAGTTGACGCATCGCAGCAATGACTGTCGGGCCCTCTGTGGCTGGCGCAAATGTTTTCTTGTTGGTGTCGGTGTCCTTGCTTCTAGACTCATTATCGTCATTGTTCTTCGAGTCGTTGTGCTTAGACTCATCTGTTGCATGCGTATCGTTCTGCTTTTCAGACAACGTTTTGGGCTTCTCGACTGCTGGGCGTTCAGTCTTCCCTGATTCACTAACGTGAGTATTCGACAAGAACTGCTTGAACTCATCCATGGTCATGAGTGTAAACGGACCGTCGGTGGTAAACTCGGCCATCGGATTAGCCTCTCGTGCCTCATAAATCTGTTCCTTAGTCAGGTAGAACCGTTGTCGTTGGTCTTCGAGCGCATCGTCCGAGCTACGCGACTCCGTTACGGGGATATAACCATCACCCTTTCCAGCAGGGCCATGTTTATCCAGCCACGCATTCAATTCCTCCGAGATAGTGTCCTTCTCCTCCAAGTATCGATGGTATTTGGACACGATGTCTGCGTGCATCGGTCGTGCCTCAACATCGTCCCGTAGAACTGTCGACAGGAAGGTCACCGCCAACGCGACCGTCGCGGACGAAACTCGAGGCTGCATCTGCTTTACCTGTATTCTCGCCTGCCGTTCCAAGTAAGCCAGACAACAGTGTGTCCGCTATGCAGCGAGTTTGAAAATGCTGTAGAAGCGACCAGAGAGATCAGTTTGAGATTGTGAGTTAGCCCAGGATCTGGTTTGTTGAGCTGTTGCCAACGTTCAATTGGTTGAACGCGGGGTCAACGTCTTGCACTTGTTACATGTTGGAGGAAGGCAGCGAAATTCTCACGTCACACAGGACGGAATCGATATGTCAATCGACTTCATGGTGGAAAGGATACTTTGGTAAGATACTGCGGGCTACCTTAGATTAAAGCTCATCGTATGGCTAGCGTTCGAACAGCCAACGGGCACAGTGTCCGCAGACCAGAGAGTCTTGAATCCCATCATGGTCCGGCAGCAACATCTGGAAAACCAGAAATCTAGTTTCGCGGAAATAGGCTAGTTTATCATTTATTTAGAAACGTCATTTATATTTACAGTATCTACATACATTGCATTTCGCTAGTTTATCATTTATTTAGAAACGTCTTTTATAGTTACAGTATCTACATACATTGCATTTTCTAAACGTATTTATCGGTATGAAGAGA
>PCFV01000179.1:0-48673 GCA_002812785.1 Phytophthora litchii | reverse complement strand
TATTCTGACCGGCGTTCCGACCCAATATGTCTGAACGGCTGGCCTACAGGAACTGGTTTGACGCTCTCATCCTATTGAATAAAATAGAGGTAATTGTGAGTTTTGATTGGATTAAACTACTGCTCTAGGCTTTTATTGGCTGTTGAGCACAATACAAAGTCAGATAGATGATCATATTCAACCGACAGCCCCGCCAAAATGACATGGCGTGCTGGTGAGACGATATTTCGAGTGTGCCTGTCATCTTTGGCTCAAGAGAATAAGCGTTTCACTTCACTGAAAGTGCAGATACATTGAGTATATATAAATTGATTGGGTTCACGCGCTCACTAAGTACGAGTTGTTTTTTAATTATAAAACCCCAAACCCGCGGTTTTTTCGCTTTCCCATACATTCTCTATTTAAGTCAGTGGTGTGCGCCACACCACTGATCCAAAGTATCCCTTAAGTGGATGATACCTGATGTTGCTCACTTCAGAAAGGTGTACCCATCCTGACCATGTTGTGTGCCATTGACTCGCCATGTCTTGGCAAGCTCGCGCATGCAGTGGAGACGCCAGTGGGTCGCTATTGCAGCCACATCAAGTGTTGATCTCCCAGGAGGACGGAGCTCTGCACTCCATCAACCACTTGGATCTAGTACGCGTTCGCTTTGCATTGCAGTCGTCCATCCTAGTGCTGGAGTGCGTCATCGACCGTCATCAGTCGCCTCGAGCTTCTTCTACTAGCGCTGTGCTCACCTCAGGGCAAATCCAATTGCTCCCGTGGGTGTTGGACGTATGTGGACAGTTGGAGGACACTGTTGTCACGCTGGAGAAGGTCCAACTGGCATCAGATACGCCCGCTTGGCGTCTGGTGCTGAGTCTGCAGACCAAATTCCCACTCATTGCGACTTCTGGTAGCGACAGCATCGGGCTGCAACTGGGTGACTCTCGTGTGGATTTGCTGCCTGAGAGCATTCGGCAGAGACAGATCGACCTAGAGGCCGTGGTTCGACGACAACTACGTGCTGCCGGAGCGATACGAGCGCCACAAGAAGGTCAACTAGTGCCTGTGAGACTACTGGGGGACACGTACGTGTTCCGGATTGAAACAGTGAAGGTGAACGGAGGTTTACAGGTTCTTGTGAAAGGGTGGAGTGATACTAGCTCAATTGGGGAGGAGGAACAGACCGAGTTGACGGGACAGATCGCGACGCTGAGTATTCAGGAAGAGGATCCAGCCACGACAAGCTCGTCGTATAAAAGTGAGTTGAATGCTCGATTGTGGCAGACTGGTTTTGCAGGATACACACATTTTGTGCAGGATGTACTACTGAACCTTGCACTCGTGTTGAAGCGTGGACAGAAGAACCTCGAAGATGACGTGGAAATAGAGCAGATTGGATCATATGGCGTGCTCATTTCGGGTGTGAATGGTGTGGGGAAGTCACTGGTACTGGTGGCTCTGCAACAGGAACTTGTGCACGAGAAGATTAGAACGTGGCGAATCGATGGGATATCGCTCCTAATGGGAGCTGAAAATCCAGCGTTCACCACAGCTTACGAATATCTGACTTACGAGTTGGAGCAACACTTTCCGGCGCTGGGATCCTTAGTTGATGTAGATACCGATCAAGCATCATCTTCTTGTATAGGAGTGGTGCTAATCGATGATTTGGATGCTCTGTTTCAGTCTGCGGATGGCCAAACTGTTGATAGCTCTGATGCACACCTTCCGCGACTTGGAAGTGCGTTACTACGTTTGATTGATGAGGTCAGCTCGCGTAATACACGTCTGGTGGTTGTTGGAACGACTGTGAGTGCCGACGCAAATGTACCACTTGCTGCCAAGCGTACAGGACGCTTTGGCAAGGTACTGGACCTGGTCGTCCCAACTGAGCAGTCCCGCCGTGAAATCTTGCAGCGACATCTTATCGGACTACCACTGCGTGGCCAGGATGATGATCCCACTGGTAATGATGTCGAAGTCCTGGCCTCGCGTCTGGCAGTACTTACTGGAGGATACGTGGCGAAAGATCTGGTGCGTATCACCCGAAACGCTGTTGCTCAAGCTCACGCTGAATTAATCAACTATGGTGGGTCCATGAAGCTATCGATCGGATGGGACGAGCTGCTACATTCTCAACAGAAAGTCAAACCTTCTCAACTTCGGGAGCTGAATGTAGCACCACCTGGTGCTCCAATGAACGGAAAGTTTTCGTTCGCGGGCTATGTCAGCGTTCAGAAACAACTTTTCGACTTTGTTTCTTGGAAGTTCCACCCAACTGCCGCGATGAACGTACGTACACCGCCCAAAGCATTACGGGATTTTATTAACATAATGTCTGCAGCGCTTAGGAATTTCCAATGCATCAGGTATCTTATTGTCCGGTCCGTCCGGCTGTGGTAAGACACTACTCATTCAGACCTTGGCAGCTCAAGCCCAGGTGAGCTTTGTTTCTGTAAAGGTGAGTTCGTAGTGGCTTGTTTGAGCACTGATGGTAGAAACTTTGCTAACCATGTTCATTTTGCTTAAATGCAGTCATCGGAGCTACTCTCTAAGTATTTTGGCGACAGTGAAAAGGCAGTACGCCAGCTCTTCGGTATGTGACGCAGCAACCTAAACGATGTACTTTTCGGGAATGCACACTAATAACCACGTTGTGTAGCTCGAGCACGTGCAGCCTCACCCTGCCTCTTGTTCTTTGACGAGTTTGATTCTATCGCACACAAGCGTTCGTTCGGTGAGGGAGACGGAGGCAGCAGTGGCGGTGGAGTCTACGCGCGAGTACTCTCCACATTCCTCAATGAAATGGATGGTGTAGGCTCACAACGAGTAACGGCATCATCCGTCTCACGTGTGAACGTGTCATCTGGAACGGATAGCGGCGGTATTCTCGTGGTGGCTGCAACAAACCGGAAAGATGCGCTAGACGCTGCGCTAGTTCGCCCAGGCCGAATTGACAAAGTTGTCGAACTGGGATTCCCAACGAGAGAAGACATTCAGGTACGCAGTATCTGCACTCGAAGCGTGTTGACATCTGATTGATGGGTTTTGTATGTAAACTAGGACATTCTCGCTCTTTATACTAGAAAAATACCGCTAGCCGCCGACGTGAATATCAAAGAACTTGCTCTGCGATCCAGCGGGTATGTACATATAGTGATAGAATGGGCTTAAGTTTGTCATTTTGGACTCGCGAGCTTTTTCACTTGACCTTTTCTCTGCTTGCTCATGTCAGTTCTCGCATATTCACGGGCGGTGATATAGAGGCAATTTGCAAGGAGGCTGCATTTCGCGCTCTTCGCGAAGATATAGAGGCGAAAACTGTTCATTTACGGCACTTCGAGGCCGCATGGGATCAGCGCGCTGAAGGAACTCCAACGTACACAACCTCGGCTACGGAAAACCTATGAACCCCAATCCGTAGTGCTGGTGTCTTTCGGCCCCAGGATAATAGCAGATAAGAGTCAATCCAGATATCAGTGCGGCGAAAGCGAAGAGCGGCCAGGAACGTCACGAGGTATAATTTTGAGCACCTGGCGTAAGTCCTTGCTGCGAGCCGAAGCTTCTTTCTCAGCTGATTTTTTCTTTCGTACTCGAGATTGTTCTACACGTGCTCGGGGTCGCTTCGCCTTACGTTTGGTGTCAACTATTGTTGCAGAGGGAACGACTTCAACAGTAACATCCCGCTCTCTCTGTGTGTCAGCTTGGCGAGCATTTGGCTGAGCAAATACCGTCCCGAATGGGAAGAAGGCTTGCAGGAAGGGATGGAACAACGCTCGCTTTGCTGTGACTCTCGTGGCGGGGTTCACGTCCAGTAGATTGTAAATGAAGTCATGAAACTGGTGATTCTCCGGAGCGGCAGCTTCTAAACGCGCTTGCAGTGATACCTTCTGCTTCTCATCAAGGTCAGTACGCTTGCTTTTTGTCACAACCTTCTCTCCGTAACGTGCAGCAGACCGATAGGGGATACATGCCACATCCAGTGAGACTCCGATCGTCACTACATCTTCAATCTGCTCCAAGAGATCGTCGTTCTCGAGCTTTGTGACTTCTGTGTGTTCCTGTACTGATGTTTCCAGAGCTGGCAGCGTGAATAGTGGTTCACCTGACACGCACTCCAGCAGCAGACAGCCTAGTGACCACATATCCATGGCGGAGCAGAGCAACAGGCCTGCAGCCACCTCAGGCGCACGATATGTGACGGTCTGTACATCAAAGCCCCCACTCGTGTGCTCTTGAGCATATGCCGCCACCTCGCTCGCGTCCAGACAGTTCCCAAAGTCCACCAGCTTCACTGGCGATGAACATGATGATGATCTTGCGCCAGAACGCACCACGTTCTCCGGTTTTACGTCTGCGTGGATGAGTCCTTGGTCATGGAGAAAAGCTAATGCACCACAGAGATGCACTGCCATCTGCCGCACGTCCGCCAAGGACAGAGGCGGCGTCGATACGACAGTATCCACCGCTTCTGTCTCCTGTCCTTGCTGTCCGTCCGATGACTGAGGAGGCAACGAGCGTCTCCGCTTGAGTTTGAAGAGCTGCAGCGTCCGATTGGGGCGAGCGCCACCTGGAGCCTGACGCCACGGACCCCAGCGCGCCACATCCAGCACAGGAGGCCCCAGCAGCTCCAGCACGAGGCAGAAATGGCCCTGTTCCTCGAACGTCTCAAGTAGACGCACCACTAGCAGAGACTGTCAGTACATAGCGGAGACCTTGGATGTTGATCATCAAGAACCCACCGGCACAGGCTCCATCTGCATCTTGGTCGTTGACTCGCTGCAGCGCTGCCGCCTCCCGCTCGCCCAGAGCGTTGAGTTCCTGCTGACGAACGCATTTGATGGCCACGTGGCGCTGCTGCTGCATGTCCAGAGCTCTAACGAGACGTTAGTGGACAGGAGAGAGGTGAGAGACTTGGGCAACGTACCGCATGATGACCGCGAAGGTGCCGCTGCCGATGCGGCGTAGGAAGCGGTAGCGGCCGTCGTGCAACAGCGTTTGCCCTTCCACAAGCGTCTGCATTTTCAATGGGAATTGCTACCAAACGGATGAACTCACTTTGTTAGAAGTAGCTTTATTATTGCACCACTAGCTCACTCGTCTACACTTGTCCCCCAGAAGCTCGTCCGTGAGGGGGACACTGGTGCACATACACAAAAATTAAATACTGGGATGTCCTGGTTACTTGCTGCCATTTGCGCTCTGTAGCTGGGCGCGTAGACGCTGAACTTCCATCTCAAGCTGAGATTTCTCCTGCTGTGATTGGTGCAGCATCCATCGTAGTGACTGCACCTCTTGTTCATACGCCTCCAGGCTCTTGGCGTTCTGCTGCTTGCTCAATTGACCTGCTCCTTGAACCAGCAGGTGCATGTGATTTTCCTGCGCGGGAGACCCCTGTGGCTGTTGCTCCTGGTGAGGTTGCAACCTGGAGAAGAATGGCTGCTGGGGGTTCTGAGCAGGAGATAACCGTATCGCAGCTGCTGATGAAAACTGCGACTGCTTCAATGCCATCGAATTGTTGGTGACGCTGACAGAGGCCGTAACACCACCGGGTATCATCGAGACCGTCGGAAGCAACGTTGGAAGCGAGTCTACAGCAGGAAGCAGCGGTGCCGGCGCCAGCGACGCGCCGTTAAAGCTTGGAGATACTGGAGCCAGACGCGCAGTGTCACCATTTTTCCGCTTCTTGTTAGCTCCAGCGGCAAGTGATTCGGAAGAACTACGTTTACCGAGACTTGGCTTGCGACCTGGCTTCGACTTGATCGGGCGATTGGCTGGTTTGCTGGCCGGACTCGGACCACGCAGACGTTGCAGCTCCTGCAACAGTGAGGAACCAAACCGCGCGATCTGAGCGTTTGTCACACCACACACAGCAAGTTCCTGTTCAGTGGATGGCATATAGAGCGCCACCTTAGCAAGAATCGGGTTGGGTAAAATATCCCACGGCGCCACGCCATACATATTGACGAGCTTCTGGCGCCACGTCTGCAGGTGCTGGAACACGATACGAGCCTGTTCCTCCATCAGCGGCTTCTGCTCCGGCGTCTGCTGCTGCGGCTGTTGCTGTTGAGCTATCAGTCGCTTGGCGTTGTTTTCCTGAATATGGGCGATACGCAGCCGTAAGGTCGACGGGTCGCAGTACTCAGCTTCGTTCTTGGCCATTTTGAACAGCGCCTTCTCCATGTGCTGCGCCAGTCTCGGCAGAGCAGCCAGCACCTTCTCGGGTGCATGGGGTTTCATCGCACGCAGAGTCTCCACGATGCGGTCGACCGTCGCCTTCCGCATCGGATTCTTGTTGGCTTCGTCCTCGTGCATGGCGACGTCCGTGTTGGGCATGACTGAGGCGCCACCTGCTCCACGCACTGCGAAGAGCTCGGAGCTGTTATTAAACTGATAGTGCAGTGGCGAGTGCTCACCCAGAAGTTGCTGCTGCTGTTGCTGGACGTCTGTGGGGCTGCTGGATCCGCTGTTGCTGCTGCTGGCTGCTCCTCGCAGAGGTTTCGTGGGACTCACCCACTTGCGCTGCTCGCTGTCTCCACCCGCCGCGACGCCGTTGGCCGCCTCGTCGTCGCCTGCTTTGTGGCGCCGGTTCACGTTCAGCTTCTTCACACGCATCAGCCTGTCGCCAAGCTGCTGCTCGATGGTCCGCCCGCTTCTCGCTCGCGACGGCGCAAAAATGGCAATGACTGACGACGGTGCAGGCGAGGCCAATTGTGATCGTGAGCCACGCACGTCACCATTCCGGTTCAGTTTCCTAACATACAAAGTCAAGTCAAAAAGACTGGTAGCTACCGGTTTTTGTAGGTTTTCTACTAGACATCCCTTTTTTGTCAATGGTGTGAGACTTGATTGGTCGAAATTAGCGGGTAGTACCGGTATTTGCAGGCCACGCGGGACTCGTGGCCGTTACATAAAACCGACGCGAGAGCGACGTCACCTCAGCTGGCCAAAACGCGTCATCCTGGACAGATCATGAGAAGAGTTCTGGTTGCTTGCGAACGTACCACTCGTTGGCGCAGCCACGACCAGTAGATGAACTTATCGATCCACAAAGCGGCGAGGGCAATGAACCATGTAAATCGTGTTAGAAAAGCGTTGCTGACGTCGAAGTGGCGGTCTCGTTTAGCTTTATCCAGTTGCTGCGCTTGGGTCTACGATACGAGTCGCTGACTAGGACAGTTCTGATGCGCTTGTCTATTGGTGACGAGCTACTGAGGGATGGAAAGACGTTCACCTCCAGTGGACGAAGTCACATGTTCTCGCCTTCAAGCAGTCCGTCGAAACCATAAAATTCAAATCCGTTAGTGGCGACTACGACAGTGAATTTATGTAAGCGCATTTCAACGAGTGTTACAAAGAGCATAGACTAACACGAGCGTAGCAGATCGGAAGCTCCTGCGAGGGTGCAGCGGTTATACAGCATCAGTCAAAGTTACCTCGCCGTTGCCAATGAACTACTGCAGTATGCGGAAATTTGAGCAGTGAAGCGTTTCGGTCCGCCAACCTCACCACCGGAATGCAGATTATTAATTAGTGAGCAAAATCATGCCCCACTCACGTGGCATAGTTTACACTTGGCATTTCAATCATGTAGTGGCCTGACGACGAAACTTTGTGAGGGAGGATTCCTCTCGGAGGAATAATCACCATCGCGTCGTGTGGTGACTGCTGGGCATGCATGAATTCCGTTAGACATTAAGATGATAGCCACGAATCAAATCTCAACAACAAAACTGTTTTTGTCTTCGCGCTGTTTCCTGTGAGACCGATTCCACGGGTCTCTATGACAAGTTCTTGTCGACAACCTCCTGTCCATCCTACGCTTAGATTCTCCTAAAAGTAGCGCGTCCTACTACACGTTGTGTGTATGTTTGCACCTTGTGCTCTTTATTCAAACATCGATCCACTACATTATCTTTTTTGCTAGGAATCGTGGTGACCTAGCCAACTGCAAGAATGTTCAGCCAGGTCGTCTTGCTGCAGGAGTTGCTATCTCACACAACTTGTCGCACAACTTGTCTGATGAGGCTTGTTTCCACACAGCAAAAGAAGACACGATCCCTCGTTCTGAAAGAAGCAACGTACGAGCTTCAACAACGTTATGTTGTTCGTGGAGCACAGACAACTTATGGGCGTCTCTGGTGAGCGAAATAACTCAACTCTTGTAGCTTACCAACCTGCAACAGCTCTGGAAGCGGCGAGTTCGACAGACCATGACTTTAATTTGATATGTTGCGATTTAGTCTATTTTCAACTCTACAGGATGCGTAACCACAGCGTGATTTTGAGTACAAGCAGAGTGAAACCAACCGTAGAAGTGGACTCCAACCATTTGTGTAAGGCGAGTGCTGCTTGTAACACCAACATGTATTGTATTGATGAGGAGATTGCTGAGTGCAGACGGATATTCAAGCGCAGTGTCGAGGGAACTCTGTAAGGATAAAGTATACGTGTTTGCACCTCTTTGTCCTAAAGCGGGCGCAGAAGAAGTCAAGAGAGTCATGTTGAAAAGCACGTAGAGTGACAGGAAGTATACGTCTGGTTTTCGAGGACGTCCAGTTGTTTGTCTGCCTAGTCCACCATCTCGTCTTCGATTTCGCCCTCATCTTCTGGCCGTCCCCTTGAGACGTCCAGCGACGACCAGCAGCTCGAAGAAGGAAGACGGTACTAACGTGGATCGAGCGAATGCCTTAGACAACTAAAGCGCGCCAAACGTTTTTCGGCTGCTTGTGTATGGTTCTTTTGATATTGAGCACGCTAAGAGACATTGCGCGTCTGCACAGCAGACAGCGACTCAGTAAATAAGCGATGACAGTTATTCCTGCCCAAATGGCTATAGTAATCGCTCCATTATCACTCTACTGAAAACTAGCTGACGCCGATGATAGAGTCGACCAGTCCACCAAGTATCTTCGCAGACAAAATCCTGACGATGAACAGATCGACGGAGACAAGAAAGAGCTTCGTCATCTCGTCGATCAAGCCATCCACGATCGCCCCGACAACACATCCAATACTAGCAGAATCGTGCCGACACCAACCAATGATTCCATCCTCAGCGCCCATGTTGTTTCCCCGAGACCGATCGGACCATGGAAATAAAACCCAAAGTACACAGCATAAGAAAAGCACTAAAGTGGAATTTGCACACTAGCTGGATGACTGGCATATTTTTCCTTTCAATGCAATGAAATCCACTTGTTACGTACGAACGTATCTCTACCAAATTGATTCTGTATATTCGTCATACCGATGACGACGCACCCTGACATAGTTTGTAATGGTAGATGCTGCCTTGAATGGTAGACGCTGCCTTGAGGTTGTTTTGAAAGGAAGCACTGTTGAAAGGTGCTTGATAGTCACCAAAGTATGTGTTGTCGAGAGCCTCACGAGCTTCGTCCGTCAGTTGATCCCACTGGATAAGATCCTGATATTCCCCTTCCTCATGATACTGATAAATGGTGTGATACCCTCACCGTTCTCGTCATACCTCACCTTCGGAGTGACACCATCGATTATGTCCGATGGAGGCTTACTTATAACATAACCGCTGCCGAAAGTTGACGCCGAGGTAGCCAGGATTGTCGGGTTTTCTAGTGCCGGGTTGTCAAGCCACACCACCAGATTCACCCAGTCGTGACGGACACCTTTCCCGATAATAAAGAATGGTATCACGTCTTTGGGGAAATACCAAGCATACATGATGGCCCATTTGTCAGCGTACCACACGGATCGGCTGTACACTTGAGATCCCAAGGCAGAGCCCTTGCAGTCGTCACTATCAGGCTTGCCGCTTCCCTTGATCCCAGCGCTCGTTTCGCCGGCGGCGTTCACGGCAGGGTACGGGTGACACCCCTTGAGGACAGCCATCGATGGTTTAAACTTGACAGCAGCTTTCTCGGTGATAGTGATCGGTTTAGGCTGTGCGAATGGCTGCACCTTATCGTGGTCAATCGTGGCTCCACCAACGGTCATTAGAGCTGCGAGAGCGATCACGAGCAACATATGAAGTTGCATTGTAGTTGCCGTAACTAGAAGTAGCTCCGTGTCTGCGTGGTAAATTCCAAACTAAACGCATTGTCGCTGCCGGAGCAAAGCCAGCATTTGGGAACAAATCCTAACCATAATTCCAGATCATACAGAAATCCATTTCGTTTGGAGCAATGAAAACATCTTTTAATCTGAAAGGATATAGTATTTTCCTGCAAAGACAATAGACAATACTCTAAGACTTGACAATAAGAACGTAGAGGTTATAGAGATATTAGGTTGAGGGACTGCAGCCGATCTTGCTTCTGCTTGCAATGACAGTGATTGCGAAATTTATGCATAGTCAATCTGCCAGATACAGCAATTTAAACCACTCGTAACGCTGGAAATCCCTACCGGTAAAAGCAATTGTTCAATGCCAGTACCTGTGACGTAAATGTAAACTAAAAAAACGTGATCTGACGACGCTACAACTGTGTGAAAACTGGGTCCGCTCTGCACCGGTATCCAGCCAAAGGCCTGAGTATGTAAAACTATATTCGATGGGGACGGACAGCAGTGGGCTTAGATTAATGGTGGTGGCAACAGAGATAGCATTACACTTCGTGAACGGGGAACCTGGTGTTGGGAGCAGCATATCGAGTTTTTACACGGACTGCTCAAATTCAGAGCGTGAGTACAAATCTGAGCTGTTTACTCAAGTTGAGTCTCAACATTTACTCAACTGCAACAATTTAGTTCGCTCACAACCAGTGGAGATGTTCTCGCTCGATGCAAACTGCGCTACTCTGCCACAGTGATGTTGGCTTTCTGCAACGCTTGATGCAGCAGTAAATCTGCATCGCCTTGGAAATTGTCTGGAACTAGTTCTCTACCTGTAGTCTCCTCATCTTCTTTGGTCGATTCGAGAACTTTTGGTGCTAACCATCTCAGCTTTATTTTAGCTTAGCCCCGGTAGACAACCTGGATAGTGTTTGGAATGATACATTCTCTTGGACCGGCGGAGACTCAGTCTCATAAATCAAACTTGTGTCCTCACCCTCATCGAATGACACTGATATTACTAAGACTGAGGTAACAGCAGCAGTGAGCAATTCCAGCATTTGTCTTCTTTCGTGTAATGAATGCAATATCTCTAGTCTCCTCAAATTAGTAAGTAGTTGCCACAGCAGTTGACTTCAGAAAGTATTAACCAGGTGAACTACTGCGACGAGATCCATGCAAACAACACAGACCGTGGTGTCAAGTTCCACAAAAGGCAAATAATCCTGAAGCCAAGCAGAACACACAGCTGGTGACGAATAAATTCATTACAAGAACTACTGTGCTGCAAGAGAAGCTCCGAAGATAGGATACTACAGGGCTTGGAAAACACTAGAACTTACACATGGAAACGTGTGCAATAATCATCAAGTACTGAAACTATCTCGTTGAGGCTGGTGGAAGAAGAAACTCGTTTTGTACTTATGGGAAAAAGTATTGTTGATGCTACGATGTTGCAGTGTTAAGATCGACCCAAGTAAATGCATCTTGTCTCATTATTTTTCTGCCGCTGTTCCATCAGGGATCTCAACACGCAACAATTCCTCTGTGCGACGTCCAGCATGCGCTACCACTGAGGGATCTTTTAGTGAAAGCGCACAACTTGCACCAACAAAAAACGTTCCGTTTTCAGTACCGATCCGATTCGAACAGAGAAAGTGGCAGTTGGGTTTGGCATACTTGCCTTTCACCAGTGCATCGATAACTGGGCTCAGACGTTGTGCCCAATAGGATAATGTTGGGTACGGCTCTATGTCGTGTGCCTCGAAATCGTTCCAGGCACAGGCGAAGAGCACCAAGTCGCTCTTGTTCTCCACAACGTGAGATCCAAACTCATATGCCGAGAAAGGGGCCTTGAAGTCGTCCGGGTTGATGTCCATGCAGATTCCAAAAGAGATAGTCTTGTCTAGCCACGGACAGTGCCACGTAAGGAAACCATCTCCTGCTGTAGCCCATGACTTGTCAGTCTCGTACAGGAAAGTCTTGCGTGGATTGCATACAAGTTCTCCGTCAGGACTAACGACCAACATGGCATTGTACAGGTTCTCGTCTTCTTGCTCCACGTAGCCGCATGTCACCATACAATGCAGCCTTCGTGCTTGACGCTGACACCAATTGAAAGTGGGCCCTTCACCTGCCACCTCCGCCACTTGGGCCACTTCATCTTTGGACTTGAACACGTAACCCGTGAACGCCATCTTGACAACAATAAAGGATCATGATATCAGCCTTAAGTATGGCAATGCTATTGATCACATCACCTCCGATAACATCAGCAGGTCAATGTTGTCCTCCACGGAGAGCGGCTGCAGCATTTTGTCCACATGCTGTTGTCAAAATTCCGTTAATTCGTAGCATAAAACGGAGTTTAAGGACATCACCGACCTCCATATTGCGCTCTACCTGCCCAAGCTGTGGATCTGTTTGCCAATTCGAAATCACTCAGCCTATCAATGCAGTCAAAAGCAATCAATCCAACGCACCATACTGCACGATCGCGATCTGCATGTTGTTAAATGACTCAATGTGTCAATTTTATCCAATCAAACTGTTGTATACAGCTACTGCATCCTGGCCTCGTGCTGCAGCCTCTTGATGAGTTTGGGCACTTGCAGTCGAAGTTCCGTCACTCGTTGAGGTGTTGCATAGTCTTGTAGACTCGTTTGATGTATCTTGCCTGCATGGTGGAGACTGAAATACTCTGCCAACACCAGCACGTACATGCCGCAGTCGTAGCCGTTTTGTTGCTGAGGGGCATCTCCCACCTCTTCCACTCTATTGGAAACTCCGCCCCCTTCATGTCTTCGAGCAGCTTGGAGTAAAAGCTCAAAAGATTTGGCTACACGCTTCGCTGCGTGTTGGTTGTGACCTGAACTGGAGTCGAAGTGGCGGAACTTGCCTTCGCTGTAGACCAGCAGCGACCAATGGCTGCTGTCTCCACCCAACACGTCATTATCCGTCACTGGCACGATGCAGAGCTGTCGTTGAGCGAGGTTTAAGCCTTTCGCCAGCTCTTGGTACTCGTCCTCGTCCTCACATTGATGCAACAGACACGAGACTACAGCCGGATCCATGAGCAACACGTCGCTTGGAGCTGCAGTTTGCGTCAGATATTGCAGATAAAAGTTGATGGCATTGTCGTTGAGCCATTCGTGACCTGCAAACAACGCCACATCCGCCTCATATAGCTGCACGTCGTGGTAATTGAGCACCTGCCTCGCCATAACGTTGGCAAAATATGGCAATTAGACGTTGGTTCCTTCAATCCAACGTTATATTACGGAATTTAACCACCAATCAGACGCTTTGTTCAGTATCTTCCGCCTAAAAGACCGAGAATAACATGGCGTCGTCTCTCTTCCCGCAGTTCGGCAACGTCTTCGGCGCGCCGAGCACCGCCGGTCGTGTGCGTACACTATACTCTATGTGTATAGCCCCCCCTAGTCTAACTCTGCTTTAATTACTGGGCAGAACGAGTTGGTGTCGTTCAATGCTGGCAAAATGACAGTCAAACCCACTGCAAATGGGAAATTCCTTGTGACGCCGCAACTAGAGAAGGGCAAAGTGTGTCTCTCTCGTGGGGACGACCAACTGCTGCACTTTCAGTGGGTGGACCGCCAGACTGGCGCCAGTCCTGAGGACTTTATCATTTTCCCAGATGACGCACACTTTGCCAAGGTGGACACAGGTCGTCCTGACGACCGCGTCTACATTCTACAGTACAAGAATTCGTCACGTCGTTTCTTCTTTTGGATGCAGGTAAACTTGTAAACTAATTCGAGTGCAGCTGCTTAACAACAAGGGCAACATTGCCGATGAGTCAGCGGCAACACGTAACCAGCAACTGACGAACTGTATCCACTTGGTCATTAGAATAAGGACGCATCTCGTGACGAAGAGCTGGTGAAGAAGGTGAATGACTGCATGAATAACGCTCAAGCAGCTTCCAGCAATGAGGGTGGTCGTGGCTCTGGCAACAACGTACAGCTTGACCACAACGCCATCATGCAGATGCTGGGCGCCATGGGTGCTGGTGACCAGGGACGTGGAGGTGCCGGTGGCAGTGGCCAAGCGGTGCAGATGTCGGAACTGCAAAATATCCTGCAGAATATGGGCTTGCCCGCGGGTGCTCAGTCGGCGGCCTCGTCGCCTGCCACGTCCGCTGTGTCGTCGTCTCAGGCATCGCAAAACGGTGGTGGTAGCTCAGCAGCTGCCACCACGGCATCTACGCAGCATGAACATGATGTGAGCGGCATGGAGGTGGATGAAATGGATGAAGATGAACTTCTTCGTCTCGCAATCGAAGAAAGCATGCGTGATGGAGGGAGCACCAACCCGAACGCACCCAGTGGTGGCGCTGCAGGAGGTAACAATGGCTCGGCAAGTGGCAACAGACCTGCGGACCGCGGTGGGAACAGTGGAAGCAGCACCGGTGGAGGCAACATGGACAATTCGTCCTAAGCTGCTAGAGTGGAAGGCTTGTACCCGTGAGGGTAGGTAGCATGTAATTTCCCAACAAAGTATTCCATTTGTTCGGCCAGAGCAGCCTCTCATCCTACTAACGCATTCCACCACGTGAGTAGCCTTCATTCTTCTTTCAGTAATGTCTGACAGGTTCTCACATATTTGTGTGTTGTGGTGCTACGCATTTGTAGTTTGCTGGCCACGGTGCGCGGTGTCTGCACTACCTGCCCTTGTCTACGTTGAGTGAATAAGGTAGATCTCTAACTGATCTTTATTGCTTTGTTGTTGTCCCAAGGTGCTCCAGCCTCGCCAGCGTCGGCTCCGATTCCGTCAACTGCTCCATCCCAAGTCACCCCTGCTGCCCCAGTCACTGCGCCAACTCCAGCTTCTGCAGCCCCAGCACCTGCATCTGCGATTCCTGCTGCCGGAACCCTTACAACTGCGGATCTCCAGCGCGCGATGGCATCTTTCCAACAGTTCGCCGTGAGTCTCACATAATTTGTTGCGGAGAAATTACCGCATGGATCATGATTCATGTCGTGAGGCATCTGTGCTTGAATGTTTTCGATATCTAATGATGTTTATCGTGGTTATTGATGTCATTTCCGCAGCAACCAAAACCAGTTTCCCTGACCAAGCTGCTTAGTGCTGACAACATGAACACCATCCTTGATGACTCAGCATGCGTTGAAGCGCTACTTCCACACTTACCTGAGGGCTCTCAGACTCCTGCCGAGCTTCGTGCAACGGTGAGTTCAAGGTTTAGCAGGAAAAAAATGTTCCCCCGAAGTAGTTGTCACTGACTATTCCTCCTACCTTTGGTGGACAATTTTCTCGTGAAGCTACGATCGCCCCAGTTACGCCAAAGCATTGGTTCGCTTGTGAGCGCTTTACAAACCGGCAACTTCAATGCTGTTATGGCAAATTTTGGTTTGGATCCTTCTGCTGGTGCTGCCAAGCTTGCATTTGGTGACGGTAAGTAGAAAACGCTACATCATTGCAGTGGTGACGAATTTAACGAATGTTTTGATACGTGTGACCAGGTGTGGGTGCGCTTCTTGCTGCAATTCAGGCGTGGGCAGATCAACAAGACACTTCTATGGCAGCATCAAGCGACCAAAGCGAATCAAACAAGTAACAAGTCTAGGCGCCACCATCCTAATTCTTGATTTACCCATGACAGCAGCAAACCTTTATTCCTAAAGACCTGAGTGAGGTAACGCACATGTTTTTTTCCTTCCGTGTGTCTTCATAGCGATTTACAACTACCCGTGATGTGGATATGGGTGTCCCTGGAATTGTAGCTCTTCCCCTGTGTGAGTTTTAAGGTCATCCGCAAGCTTTAGTATTTGCAATGTCACGGCATCGATGTGCTTCCGAACCTACATATACACAACGCAATACTCATGAGATGATTCAACAGCTTCCAGTAACAGAAACAATCTTACCCAGTCAACGAAAGCCGATGGGGACATGGAGTCAAACTCAATGGCTTCCGAACTTGTTTCAGGTACGCTCGACGGCAGCGGCAATGCAGCCACTAGAACAAACTCGGAGGGTGTAAGCCATTCGTTTGACCGCAGCTCCCCGCGCTCAGCATATCCTGCCAATGCAAGTTTCATGCGTTGACGAATAACTACCAACGGAGTTACACGTTCCCAGTGCTCCAACACTGAAATGAAGGCGTTAGCGTCTTGAAAAGTTGATAATCGCTCCAGCATTGCCAATTTGTTCGAGAAAGGGAATTGCAACACGCGCCAGATAACTTCCAGGCGAGCATGAAGACTTAGCGCATGACCTGACAGCGTATTTCCTGCCGAACGACCACCAGAACCGCGACTTACCCGATGCTGCAAAGGTGGCCTCTTGATTTTGCCATGTTTTCTGTTGACATTGCTGACACTCCGTTTTACAGATGACATACTCATCGCACTGCGTGCTGAAAAGCTGGTACGACTACTATCTATACTTTCCAAGTCGTCATCACCATATTCCGCTTCTTCTCCTTCGTCACCTTCGACACTGTTGTTCTCTTCATCGTCTTGGTCACAACCCTCTTCATCGAATCGATCCTTAGCCTCATATTCCTCGTCCTCTTCGATAGTATCGACTGTATTAAGTGCCCCTGGTGGTAAATGCCATGCCCATGTCTGCGCTGTATCTCTTCGATAAGCTATCCGAGCTTCTGAATATCGACCGATTGCTTTGCTGTCCGGTAGGGAACGTCGTGCACCGATCAGCGATTCTTTTCGCCGTCCATGCCTTGAAATTGGATGTGCCGGATCCACCATAATTTTCTGCTCCAACACTGACATCCGAGAGCCAAATCGAGAGGGTCTTGGTGGCGAGGAAGACTTCACCTCTATATCCTCTGACACGGATAGCACTGGTTCTGACGTTGATACCCCTAACGATTGCACTTGATTTCCTCGAATTCCTCCCGTTGATAGAGATAATGTCGAGTTGGTTGCTGCTATCATTTTTGCTGGTGCTGTCTGTGGCAAGGCTACCTGGCGCATTCTACCTGAAGTTCCCACGACTCGCACCGATGCAGCTGCTGTTCGTGTCCGTCGCTCGTTAGCAATGAGGCGCTCGCGAATGCGGGCCTGAAACTCTGCATAGATTTCTTTGTCTCGCTGCTGCCTCATCTTGCTGCTGTTTGCAACATTCGCTGAAAGATCAACCTCATCGTCATTATTACTCCTTGATGTGTCTTCGCCCTTTTTCCAGATAGCATGTTGCTTCTCGAGGCGTTGTCGAAGAGCTGTCGGAATACATCCTATGCCTAAGCATGAGCGATTCGAACCAAAGTGGTCAAGTGTGTCCCAACGGTAACGCTCACCGCGTTGACAAATAACTTCTGCAGTTCGTGCAGCAATTACTTGATAGCTTGGTGAGCGTTGAGTCCATTCATCTACAGGGTCCAGCATCCGTGCATGCTCCATATCGGCTTCGGCACTTTGAACATTGAAAGCTGATGCCTTGCTATTCGAAATCTCACCTGTCCCCAACAATTGCAGTACTTGTGCCACGTGAGGATGCCGTGCATAAAGATCTCCATCATTTCCATTTGCGACATTGAATCCAATATCCTCTCGTACCACAAGCTGAGGCACGACTGCAGTCGGTGCAAGTCCACCGCGGCGTCTTAGCATTCCCACCGTGGCTGGGTTCTTTTCACCATCACTATTCGTAGAGTCTTGCTGGCGGGTTGGAGGCGGAGATGATGCTTGATTGTTTTTGCTAGCCTTCTTATCGGGACTTCCACCTCCCGTTCGAAGGGAAGGAAGCTTCGAGACACGAACCTGTTTTCGCTTCCTGCGCTTGGTTGAGCTCGTTGCTGGTGATATTATCTCAGCTGATGTCACTCGGCTTAATGGTCTCAACAGCTGGCTGAGTTTATGTGAGGGCTTGGCAGTAACACTTTGATTAGACCATGTCGAGCTCTTCCTTTCGGTTGACGTCGGTAGCTGCAGCACCTCGCGCATAGCTTCATCTCTAAGGCGGTCCAACTTACACCGACGTTGCAGATCTACAAGACAAAGTGTCTGCGCTCGTTGGATATTAGCAGCCGAATCGAAAATTCCGTTCGCATCAAGCGCCTTTGTAATACGTGCAAAGTTCGCTTCCACATCGCTGGAGATCTGTCGAATTTTTGCCTGCATAACCAGCATAACTCGTTCCCGGTCTTCCAGAGACAATTTTTGCAAACTTCTGTCGGCTGGTTCAACTGAAAAGAGCGCTACACCTCCTCCAGTGTTCGCACGTGCCTCAAAGTCCCTCATCTTGTGGTTAAGCACGACATCGGGCAAATGCATTTTGTCGTCTGAGCTGTTTACAGTAGAAGCACGGTGTAGGTCTACAATATCTCCAAGAGTTGCTGCCGTAGTTGTCCCCGGTGACGGTGCAGTGCTGCTTCGCTTCCCCATTGTCGCGGATGGTCCAGAAATTGCTGAGTCCTTGGAGTCCTTGGTGAATATTGAGACGCCATCCTTAGCGGCGTTGGCACGACGCTGTGCACGCTCAATCCGATCTCGCAACTTTGTAGGCAAACGGATTGGGTCTAGCGACTGAGATGCACGCGTGTCAGCCAGGAAAAGCGGTACCGATGAATCGGTCAAGACTCTGCCAATTGCTACTCGATCATCACTCATCTTGGCGATCCCTTGCTAGAATGCATCAGCATCAAGTATGACACGAGACCAGAATAGTGCTAGTTAACAACCACAACATGTTCGTACTCACTGAAAATAGTAGCCAGGAGCTCAAGCTTCGTCCATCGAAGTACTACATTAACACTATTTACAAGGCAAAAAATGATTCATAAAGTGTTAGCACCATCACTTTAGAGATGCGCAGGTACTACCAGCGTTGAACTCCAGAATAGTCGGTGTTGTTGACCTGCTGGTGTCGCTGCTGGATGTGGGTGAAAGAAGCCTGTGGTGATACCAACATAGACGCTGAATGAAACTGAAGTCCGTGATCATGGCTGTGGTCATGGCTGTGAGCATTATGGGACTTGAGCGGAGGTTCTGGCGTGGAAACGTAGCGGAAGTCGTCACTTACAGGATTCTCGTGGGTACTCATCGTAGTAACCACAGGTTGTCGGGGATAGTCATAGAGATGCTGCGACTGCGAAGTAAAAGCTGCACGGTGTTCCATCGGAAACTCAACTCCATGACTATGACCGTGACTGTGACCATGACCATGGCTGTGGCCGTGACCAGCACTGCAGTCATTCATAACTGTTCCTTGTTCAGCGGTCAGGTTTTCCAGTCCCATGGTCGCAATAATCTGAGGCTTTGAGATCTGTACGGACAGGAACTTATCAAGCTGTGCCTGACGTCGGAAGATAGCTCGGGTCTGCTGAAGTATTCGCTGTTCATCAGTTGAAGGGGCAACCTCAAGATGCAACGTAGCAACGGATATGTCTCCTGCGTGATGCCAAATATTCCATTGTGCAATACGCTCCACACCGTGCACCGAAGCTTGTACTTCTTGTAAAGCTGCATTTACGCTGCCTTCTAGCTCCTGTGGTGCGCCTTGCAACAGTTGGCGAGCGGTATCACGCAACAAAGGAAGAGTGCTGCCCAAAATCAGTAGCGAGATCAATGCCGAGGAAGCCGAGTCAGCCACATGCCATTCGTACAATTGAATCAGTATGGACGAAATGATCACACCCACACTGCCTAGCGTATCCGCGAGTACATGGAGGTAGACACCATACATGTTGCTGTTTCCACGGTGATTGCCGCCCTCTGAGGCGTCTTCACCATGGGACTGGTGGAGGCTATTGCCATGACTGTGTCCGTGACCACTACTGCAGCCTCCTCTATCGCCACCATGACTGTGACTATGGCCATGCACATGGTCGTGGAAGAAAAATAATCCTACCAGGTTCACAATCAGCCCAACCGTCGATGTGAGCAATAAATGATCCGTTGTAACTTCTGGTGGGTCCATGAAACGCTGGGCAGCTTCAGTCAGCAAATGGAACGACACTACGAGAAGTAAGAGCGAGTTCAGGAACCCTGAAAGTACTTCCACACGACCATATCCATAAGTAAACTTTGTGTCAGGTGGCAGTTGACCAATGTAAGAGGCAACGAGGCCAATTACAAGTGCACCATTATCAAACAGCATGTGTCCAGCATCACCCATAAGTCCCAACGAATTGGTGTATAGCCCAACTCCGAGCTCTACGAACATGAAGGCAACATTGACCGACAGGAAGATGAGCATCTGGCGAGATGCACGTTTAGCCCAGAGTACTCCCAGCACATGAGCTACGCTTACCGCCATTCCATTCCCAGAACTCGACCGGTAGGTGTCCAGATACACCTCATTATCTACGCCTCGATAAGCAGCAGCTCGCCACCGACCGACGAGCACAAAGAGTATCAAACCACACGCCATCGCACTTAAAACTCCTCGGAACCATCCTCGCTCATACACTGCACTAACAACTGCCAACAACATCCCTGTGGTCGAGCACACCAGTTGGGCCTTCATTTGATCCATTGTAGACAGCGACTTGATCTTTCTCTCAAAATATCCAGCTGCAAATTGTCCTAAAGCAGCTATAACCAGGTAAAACATCCATGTGGACGTACTCATGACTCCACCATCAGCGCTTGCTCTGTCATTGGCAATCTGCTGTGCATGTGCCACACTTTCCGGTGTCAGGAATGCTAGAATTGCAGCAATAACCGTTGCTCCTGCAATCGAAAAGGACTTATCATTATCCACAGTCGATGACTCACTCAATTGCAGCCCTAGAGCCGCTCCCAGTAGCAGCAACGTAAGCAAAAGAGCTCCATATTCGTCTGCACTGACTCCAGCCACTAGTAAATGGCCTAAAACCAGCAGCAACGCATTGTTCCTGTGTCCTGCATGCCAGTACTTGAGTTGCAGCAGTAGCACGTCGATATGTTGCAGTAAGAAGGCGAAAAGCAGCCCAAAGTGACGCAGCGCTTGCACCGTAATGTAGAGTTTTGCTAGTCGTCTGGCACCGTCTAAAGTTGCGCGTAGTGGCTCGAACCGTCTTGAGTTGCGCCATGTGGGTGACTGGAGCACGAGTTGCAGCAACAGCAACTGAGCCAGCGCCGAGAAGTCGCGCGACGTGTGCAGCAGCAGAGAGCGCAGTAGAAGCAGCAGCAGCAGCGAGCAGGAGGCCGAAGCGGCTGCGGACGCGACGCCAGTGCGAGAGCGAAAGGAGCCGTCGGCCGTGAGGTCCATTTCTAGAGTGAAGACTGCTGCAGTGGAGATCCCAAGGGTTTTGATTGGATGAAATGGCGAATTGGATGGGAAAATAATCGATGCAGTTGACGTTCAAGATGGCGATGAGTTTGCGTTGACAACTAGAATCAATGGGGTTTTAGATGAAATTCGCTTTGATCCTCGAGGTTCTGTTTCATTGTTGTTAATGCAATGGAGTGAAATGATAATTCTGCTGGGTTCCAAGACAAAAGGCTCTTTTGGGACTTGTGTCCAAGAGAGGACACGATGTGTTTGAGAATGTGAGTGCAACTTGCAAGGCTATCTGCAGTGGACTCTACTATCGATGTGTGGCGTGATACCGCCCTGTAGGACCATTTAGCTGTGTGATGAAGACTTCATGAAGGGCTGGATTCCGTCGTCGGCGAAGGCTAGTAATGTGATTTTCCATAGATGGAGACGTGCAAACAGTGATTAAAATAGATTATAACCAATCAAGTCATTTTGAAAATTTTTCATCAAATGATAAAGAGGGCTAGAAAACACATTTAGCGATAGTAAGTTGAAGCTGTCTCACACGTCACAGAGTGTCGAGTCCTATACGTCCAGATTCAAAATACCTCGGCTTTAACGTTTTACTAGTTGAATTACCACTAACCAAGGGAACTTTCCTACCATCCTTTTCAGTTAATAGATTAACTAATCTTCACGGTGAAGTTCACCCTGCTGAGGATCCCACTGCGAGTCCCAGGCTGGGACTACAACAGTCCCAATCGTGAGATCCGACTGCTGTTTATTATATTTAAAAATGAAATAGTCCTGGACTTGTTGGATGCACCACATCAATAAATCTAGTAACCTGGATCGCAAACCATGAACAGGATGTGACCTTCGATTGATAGGACTACAAACAATTGCAGGAATTCTGGGTTACTCATGGTGTATTCTACCTGCTGTTACATTAACCAAGCAATGGGCTGAGTGGTTCTAAGCACTAACAACATAGCTGCTTGAATGAGGCCATGTCCATGTGCGGATTCATATAACGATCCTGCGAAATCAGGTGGGTAATGAATGAGTCGATTCAGACGTACATCCCTTCCT
The DNA here is from genome assembly GCA_002812785.1 of Phytophthora litchii. Taxonomy (NCBI): domain Eukaryota; phylum Oomycota; class Peronosporomycetes; order Peronosporales; family Peronosporaceae; genus Phytophthora; species Phytophthora litchii. The sequence goes on along the minus strand of PCFV01000179.1, from coordinate 26,368 downwards.
CTGCCTACCAAAACTGCTTCAACTTGCCAGCCAATCGCGTGCGAGGCGAAGCCGTTAAACACGCAGACCGTTATTCCACTTCCACAAGCTACGCATAACAACATAAAGCTGGATTCTCCTCGATGCAAAGAACAGGAATCTCCATAGGTACAAGTGTCGTTGAGAACTCCACATCCTGTCGCTTTTTTCGCTAGCACGCAGCGCCATTCAAGGTGCATTTTTTATATTTTCTAGGGTCGTTAGTCCAGCAGCGCACGGTATTCGTGCGTAAGCCTGTCACATCCTCCTGCCTTTCCTCTCATGGACGGTTTCTCTTAAAGCGGCGCGAAGAAACCACTGCTTGTGTGCAGGAAGGTTCCCCATGAGACCAATGCACCCGGGTCCCAAGTTGCACACTTCTCCTTTTTCCGCAAAGGACTTACTTGGCTGCACGACTCATTCGCTCTCCAAGAACCGAATACTCCCATCATGCTCCCTGTCAAGTATTTGGTAGCGTTGATTGTTGTCTTCGCTTCCCACGCATGTGTGGCGAGTGCCGGTGGATACAACCTCCCGGACTACTCGGCTTCCCAGGAAGAGCAGTTGGCGCTTACTCCAGAAACCGAGACACCCTGCCCTGCCACGACTCCACCCGCAACGGAGGAGTCTGTACAGTATGTCCCTACCGAGACACCATGTCCTGAAACAACACCACCCGCAACGGAGGAGTCTGTGCAGTATGTCCCTACCGAGACACCATGTCCTGAAACAACACCACCCGCAACGGAGGAGTCTGTGCAGTATGTCCCTACCGAGACACCATGTCCTGCATTGCCGACCCCTGTACCGGAGACTGAAGCTCCAACGACGGAAGTGCCGACACAGGAAGAATCGACGCCCTATGTCCCTACTGAAGCTCCCACAACTGAGACGCCAACGGAGACTCCGTGCCCAGTTATCACTTTGGTCCCAGAGACGACTGCTCCAGCGCCGTATCAGGGCCAAGAGTCCACTCCATATACTCCACCGGCGACGGAGACTGCCGCCCCCACACCAGCGCCAACGACTCCATGCCCTGTATTCACCCTTGTACCAGAGACGGAGGCTCCTGAGTCGACGCAGGAGCAAGAATCGAGTGAGCCATACACTCCAGCTCCAGAAACCCCAGTACCAGCTCAACCGACCCCGTGTCCTACGTTCACTCTAGTACCCGATACCGAAGCTCCTACACAGGATCAAGAGTCATCAGAGCCGTACACCCCAACACCGGCGCCGTCAACTCCATGCCCGGTATTCACCCTAGTGCCGGAGACAGAAGCTCCAACCGGGAGTCAGAGCCAGGAGGAATCACCCTACCCCAACACCGGCGCCGTCAACTCCATGCCCAGTTTTCACCCTCGTACCGGATACGGAAGCACCCGAAGGGAGTCAGGAGAGTACTCCATACACACCGGAAACTGTCGAACCGGAAACTCCTTACCCAACTCCGACTGAAACACCTTGCCCGGTGATTACCTTGGTTCCGGACACGGAGGCCCCGTCGTCTCAATCTCAAGAATCGGAGCCTGTCACCGATGTCCCGCTACCTCCTTTCACTGAGGAACCAACGGAGACTCCGTGTCCCACAACGGAAGCCCCGACGTATGACACGCCGACACCAACACCGATCATTGTGGTGGACCCCCCAATTATCATTGGGGGCAGCAGCACGGACTCGGGTAAATCATCGACAGGCACGGATGAATCTTCGACAGACACGGATGCAACGACCACGGACACGAACGAAACGGACACTTCGGATGTCATCACCACGACCGACGACGTGGGTGACACCTTCTCGGATGCGATTCCCACAGCGAACCGCAACCTCCGATCAAACTGATCGAAGTGACTTCGTTTAGCTTTGTTTCCGCTCTTTGCGTATAGCGCCAGCCTCTGGTGCCTTGTTCGGTTTGCATTCTACAGACTTAAGCGTTCAATGCAAAGATACATGCCATTAGACTCCATGTTGGTAACTGACGACTGGTAGAGCGACAGCAACGTCCACAATGCTACGAAGTAGCAAATCCCACATCGTCATCAGACTCCCGCATCGATTAGACTCATCAACCACAGTGATTACCGCATTAATTTTTTGAAAGACCTTTTATCGATCTTGGAAACCGCAGTAGTTGACATCAATCATAGTCATTCTTCAATTGACATCGCGCTACGCACTGCAATGGACTCAACGCATTACATTGAGGTTCCACCCACGCCTCAAATCGGACCTCAGAGTGAAAGCTCACGGTCCAAGAAGTTGCGCTTAGCTGAGCGATATGCACAGGAGGAACCTTTTCGGAGTCGTGCAAACCCGTTGCAACACGCATCGCTGATGTCCATACTATCGGCGCATTGGTTGCAGCCTCTTGTGTCTTTGGGAGCTCAGAAGATACTCGAGAAAGAGGACATTTGGGCTGTTACCCTGCAAGATTCCTGCGACGTTCTGCATGAACGCTTTCGTCACCACTACACACCTGAGAGACCACAATTATTCAACCTCCCTCACTTGGCAATGGGCTTTTTCAATACGTTTCGCGGGCAAATCGTGACGATCATCGCCAACTACTGTGTCTACATCACTGCAATGGTACTGCAGCCTTTCATCGCCAAGGCCATTTTGCAATATCTTGAGGACGAGGAGAATGTCTTCAATATTAACAATGGTTACGTTCTTGTGGTACTGATGGTTGGCGTCTCCTTCGTGGGCATCACATGCCTCAATTACGGTTTCTTCCTCTCGTCGCGAGTCGGTGCTAACATGCGCGCTATCGCGATGGATATCGTGTACCGAAAAGCTCTAAACCTCTCCTGTATTGCCCGACAGGCTTACACAACGGGTGAGATAACTACGTTGATGAGTGTGGATTCGGAACGTATTTTCTTCGCCATCATTAATGGACCGTGGATTCTAGTCGCCCCACTATCGTTCGTCGTTACTATCATCTTGATCGGGACAATGTTTGATATCATGTCTGCTGTGTGTGGTGCTGCGTTGTTAGCAATTGTGCTCTACACCTCAATGCAGCTAGCAGACCACATTGGTGAAATCCAAAAGGAGCTGCTGTTGATCGCTGAAGAACGTGTGAAAGTGACATCAGAGGCACTACAGGGCATTCGTGTGATGAAGTTTTACGCGTGGGAGGAGTCTCTTGCTACTCGCGTCGAGAGGATTCGAACTGCGGAGATTAAGCACTACCGAAAGTTTCATTATTTTCAGATCGCGAATACTATTTTGCTGTTCCTCACCCCCGTTTTCCTTGGTGGCTTGGTCATGGGCATGTACGTCGGGATCAATGGAACCGTGTCGGTCACAGATGCGTATACGATCATCAACGTCGTGAATATTACTCGGTTGGCAGTGAACATGTTCCCGTTGGCAATCGCCTCTCTTTCTCAGGCTTCTGTTACGTATCGACGTATGGATTCATATATTGGAAGCGATGAAGTCAAGGGATCCATCACAGCTAACACTCGCGACGCCAGTGATACGTCAGCAGTGGGGACAATCTCGGTTCACGATGGACATTTCAGATGGTCTGCAAAGCTGACAGAAGCCCCAGACGTCATGATTGTTGATCCTGTTGATTCTGATGTTGCTGAAGACGAACAAGTGCATTTGGCGCAATTGCACGAATTCTCGCTCGAAGGTGTAAACCTCGAGATTGATGCCGGATCACTCGTCATGATTGTGGGAAGTGTAGGATCGGGAAAGTCGAGTTTGCTCAATGCTCTTTTAGGTGAAATGATCCTCGTCGATGGCACTGTAAACGTCTGCGGCGAACTGTCTTACGTGAGCCAAGAATCGTGGATCCTCAATGCGACTGTGAAAGATAACATCTTGTTTGAGGAGAAATTTGATGCTGACAAATACGCAGCAGTGCTGGAGGCAACACAGTTGGCACTTGATCTTCACGCCCTCCCCGATGGCGATCAAACTGAAATTGGAGAGCGAGGCATCAACCTGAGTGGTGGCCAGAAGGCTCGTGTTGCTATCGCAAGGGCCGTTTATCACTCAAACTACGACATCTTGATTCTAGATAATCCTCTTAGTGCTGTGGATCCCCACGTTGCTCACGCAATTTTCAGTCAGTGTGTCATAGGGCTCGCGAAAGAGAAGACTCGATTGCTTGTGCTGAATAGCCACTATAATCTCCTCAAGGAAGCTGACAAAATTATTGTAGTTCATGATGGTTGTATTGCTGGTGAAGGTAACTACGCAGACATTATGGATCAGTTCCCGGAGCTGCAGAGCACTGGTGATACACTGGATAAACTCGAACAAAATGTTATTAATGAACATGAAGACGGTGAGAACGCAAAAATGGTAGTTCCTACAGCAAGTGTGATCCCTGCGGAGAGTGATCATCTACTTGTACTTGACCAAACCAAAGTGGAAGGGAATGCCACCGGTTTGATTAGCAGCGAAGATCGCGTGAAGGGGAGAGTGAGCGGTCAAACGTACAAGTCATATTTCGATGAGACTGGATTCAACGGCATCGTTGTTGTGTTTACCATCATAGCAGCGTATTTCGCGGGGCAAGGAATGCGGGTTGTTGTTGACTGGTGGCAAGGACACTGGGCCAAGGAAATGGAAAGCCCCAATTCGAGCTACTCTGAGCAAACCTACGGTTTATGGTATTTCGGGTTCATCGTTATTTGTACGCTTGAGACTATCGGACGAGGCTTGCTCATGATGGAATCTTGCATTCGAAGCTCGAAAAGCTTGCACAACGAACTCTTTCGGCGTGTGCTGAGCGCTCCGGTGAACCTCTACTTTGACGTGACACCGGTTGGAAGAATTCTTAACCGATTCTCCAATGATCTCGACCAAATGGACTCAGTCTTGCCACAGCACTACCAATCTCTTTTCCAAAAGCCTCGGAGTGTTCGTAGGATGTTGTTCGTAGGATGTTGGTGGTCTGCGCGTTGGCTTCTTTTTGGGTCGGAATTTCGTATTTGCCGATGTTACTGATTTTTGTCGTCACTGGTGTGTACTTCAAGCAAACCTCTCGAGAAGTGAAGCGTCTGGAAGGTGTTACACGCTCGCCTGTGTTCAACTTGTTTGGGGAAACTCTGAATGGCCTTCACACAATTCGTGCATTCAAAATGCAGGATAAATTCGTGGAGCTCAACAAAGCTGCTGTCGACGACAACACTTCGTTCTACTTCACGTATTGGGCCGCTGGTCGGTGGCTAGCAATTCGGCTAGACTGGTTGTCGGTGCTAGTGATCTTCGTGGTGACAATCTACCTCGTAACCTCAAAAGGCGATACAGACTCGGTTGTTGCTGGAATTTCGCTCACGTACTCGCTGATGCTAACATCAACGATTCAGTGGGTCGTACGAGCGGTTGACTTGACAGACAATGCCATGACAAGTGTGGAGAGACTGCTTCACTTTCGAAACATCCCGGTCGAGAAAGATAATGCCGATTGCGTACCAATTAATGGCTCTGTTTGGCCTGCGCGAGGTGCCATCCGTTTTGACAATTTGTGTTTGAGATATCGTCCTGATCTCCCGCTGGTGCTGCGGGGTGTCAACATGGAGATTCAACCCGGGGAGAAGGTGGGTATATGTGGTCGAACAGGAGCTGGTAAGAGCTCGCTTATGATCGCATTATTCCGCATCTGTGATTTCGACAGGGGCTCGATTGTTATTGATGACATCGACATCCAACAGGTGAGACTTCACGATCTTCGTCGCGGTTTGGCCATCATCCCTCAAGACCCGGTGCTCTACAGCGGAACTCTACGTGACAACCTTGATCCGTTTGGAGATTACACTGACGAGGCCATTTGGTCCGTACTGCAGCAAGTCCACTTGGCTGCCACAGTCACAAAATGGGGCACAGGACTGAGCTTTATTGTCTCCGAACGAGGTGATAATCTGTCAGTGGGCCAACGTCAGCTCCTGTGTATTGGTCGCGCTCTTCTGAAGGACAGTAAAATTGTCGTGCTGGACGAAGCCACTGCCAATGTGGACACAGCTACGGACCGCCTCATTCAAGCAACGATTCAAGAGACTTTCGCTGACAAGACAGTCTTGATCATCGCGCATCGAATCAACACGATCCTGCATTGCAACAAAATTGCTGTCATGGATGCCGGACAAGTCGCTGAGTTTGGAGCACCCTCAACTCTGTTGCAACAACCCGACTCGATATTTGCATCTCTTGCTAATCGCTCAGGTCACCACTAATCTCCATCACTCGAATGAAAACAACTTGATGCTTTGCTTTATTACGGCTGACTTCGCAACTATAAACTCTGGTTCAGCTACGAACTACTACGCATTCAACGCTGAAAATTGTCGTTCAAGTACGTCTTGCTTGAATGGTAATCAAGATGCATTTGGCTATTGCACTTGCACGGAGGCAGTCCGCTCCACAAGAGATGCGAAAGCTGAACTTGGTCTCGCTAGAAGTTCAGACGGCGCCGCAAACTCCGCCACTCGACCAGCGTCCATGACAGCGATCTTGTCACAATGCAAAATGGTGTTGATGCGGTGCGCAATGATCAACACAGTCTGCTCTACGAAAGTTTTCTTAATGGTATTCTGGATCAAATCGTCTGTGGTCGAGTCGACACTAGCTGTGGCTTCATCCAACACCACGATCTTGCTGCTCTTCAAGAGTACACGACCGATGCACAACAACTGCCTCTGACCGACCGACAAATTATCACCAGCCTCAGACACCACGAAATCTAACCCGGCACCCCATTTGGTTACGGCGTCTGCAAGATGCACTTGCAGCAACACCGCCCACATGTCGGCATCCGAGTAGACCCCAAACGGATCCAAGTTCTCTCGTAGTGTGCCACTGAACAGAACGGGACCCTGTGGGATGATAGCCAAACTTCGTCGCAGGTCGGCAAGGCGCACGTTTTGGATGTCGATCCCGTCGATCACCACACTCCCGCTATCAAATTCGCAGATACGAAACAGAGCAATCATGAGCGAGCTCTTCCCTGCTCCCGTGCGTCCGCAAATACCAACCTTCTCGCCCGCACCAATTTCCATGTTCACACCACGGAGCACAAACGGAAGCTCCGGTCGATATTTGAGGTACAGGTTATCGAATTTGATAGCACCATTAGAAGGCCACACAGCATTATTAATCGGAACGCATTCAGGGTTATCTTTTTCGATGGGAATCGTACGGAAGTGAAGTAAACGCTCCACGCTCGTCATCGCGTTGTCAGTGCTGTCGACCGCACGCACCGTGTGCTGCATCGTGGAGGTGAGCATCAGTGAGTATGTAAGCGAAATACCTGCCACCACAGGCACGATTTGTCCCTTCGTGGCAACAAGATATAGCGAAACCACAAAAATGACGAGCACCGGGAGCCAATCTAAGCGGACAGCTAACCATCTTCCAGCGGCACAATACGAAAAATATGCCGCAGTGTTCTCATCCACCACCTTCTCACTGAGGTCTGCAAAAGTTTCCTGCATTTTAAACGCACGGATTGTCTGCAATCCCGCCAATGTCTCCCCAAACAAATTGTACACGGGTGAGCGTGAGATTCCTTCTAGGCGTTTCACCTCACGCGATGTCTTGTTGAAGAATCGACCGATGAACACGAACAATATCAGCATCGGGATGTACGCAACACAAATCCAATAGGATGACACTGCTGAAACAACCACGCTGCCCACAGACATAGCCACGTTCTGGAACATCATTTGGTACTGCTGTGGCAAAACCAAGTCCATCTGATCAAGGTCGTTAGAGAAACGGTTGAGAATCCTTCCAATTGGAGTCACGTCGAAGTAGCGATTGATAGGAGCGCTCAGTACACGTTGAAACACTTCGTCGTGCAAGTTCTTGGCGCTTCGAATGCACGCCTCCGTCATCAGTAAGCCGCGTCCAAGCGTGAGAACTGTGCAAACAACAATAAACCCCAAATACCACATACCAAATACCGTTCCCGAGTACGTTGGATCTACACCTCTCCGAGTCATGTTTGACGCCCAGTGTCCTTGCCACCAGTCCACGAGCACCCGCGTACCTTGGCTGACAGAATAAACCACCAGGAGTACCAGCAACACGACATTACCGTTATGACCTGTCTCCTCAAAGTATGCTCGGTAGACCCTCGCACCCACAGTTCCTGTCAAGCGGTCTTCTGCTTTAACTAAGCGCGCAGCGTTAGAACTCGTTTCCTCTTTGACTACAGTTTGCTGTGTTGGGGTGAATTCTGTCGATGTCGAGGTTTCTTCCATTCGAACTTGTTCACGTTTTTCGCTCTGGAGACCAGTATGATCCACATGCTTATTCTCATAACGAAGATCTGGAAATCGTGTCACAACCTCACCGAAAGTACCGTTGCCAACGATTTGTCCATCGTGAAACACTATAATCTTGTCGGCTCGAGTCAGCAAGTCGTAGTGGCTATTGAGCACAAGAAGACGTGTCTTGTTCGCAGCCAAAGCCACAATGCCCTCATCAAATATCGCATGAGCTACATGTGCATCTATCGCACTCAACGGGTCATCCAGGATCAAAATGTCATACTGCGAGCGATAGAACGCCCGGGCAATAGCGACGCGAGCTTTCTGCCCACCACTGAGATTAATCCCTCTTTCACCGATCTCAGTCTTGTCGCCGTTCGGAAGCGCGTGCAAATCCAACGAAAGTTGCGAAGCCGCCAACACACGCTCATATCTCTCAGCATCGAAGGCAGACTCGAACAAAATGTTGCTTTTGACACTCGAGTTGCGAATCCACGGCTCCTGGCTCACGTACGAGATGTCCCCGTTCATCTCAAGTTTGCCAGAACGCAACATCATTTCTCCCAACAACGCGTTTAGAAAACTGCTTTTCCCCGACCCGACAGTCCCGACAATCATAACCAGAGAGCCTGGTTCGATGTCAATGCTCAAACCTTTTAGAGCAAAGCTGCTGAGTCAGATAACAGCACTGCCGACGGTGCTACCGTGCTGCTGTCCACAGTGATGTCTTCCATACCCGTAACCTCACCTAACATTTCCGCGCCTGAAGCAGCAGGCCATACCGCGTGCACTTCCCGCGCATGAATGCTGCCTATGTCACTTGTCAATAGACTCTCTCGCGTCTTGAATTCATCGCTGGCCATGAACTTGTCGATGCGGCGGAAACTGCTCCGCGCTTGGGAGAGTGCGGCCAGCGCGGCAGTGAATTCGTTGACAACGGCGCGGCAGATATTGACCAGTGCTACGAGTGTGAATGCATCGGTCACGGAAATGGCTCCATGCAGCAGCACATAGAGGCCCAGCGTCGAGCCTGAAAGGAAGACGGGGGTGAGGAAAAGCAATACAGAATTCGAGACCATATAGACATGCAGGGATCGAAAGAGACTGACCTCGGTTGCGTGGATCTTGTGGACGCGGCTGGCGATGGACTGTTCCCAGGCGTAAAACTTCATGACACGCACGCCTTGCAGTGCCTCGGACGTGACTTTAACACGCTCGTCCACGACGGTAAGCAACTCGTGCTGGATGGCAGAGATCCGCTTGGCCTGTCGGATAGAAAGCGTCAAAAGGAACACGAGCACTGCAAAGCCGCAGAGTGCCGACGCAGCGTCAAATAGCACGCCGATGAGAGCGATACACACGATGAAGGCCAGCGGCGCAACCAAGAGCCAGGGACCTTCCATCATGGCACTGAAAACACGCTTAGCATCCACACTCATTAACGTCAGCACCTCACCCGTCGTGTACTTCTGTCTAGCGGTACTAGAGAGGCGCAGGCTCTTGTGGAAGATGCAGCTCATGACGAGTGAGCGCATGTTGACGCCCACGCGGGACGACACGAAGAAGGCGAAGTTGCGACACGAGATGGCGACCACCGAGACGGTGGCCATGAGCGCCACGAGCGCATAGCCGTTGGACACGCGGAAGACGTTGACACGGTTATTCAAGAAATCCAGCAGCGCCTGTGCCACATACGACTGGAGTGCCATGGCGACAACGTACAGGCTGTAGTTGGCGAAAACCAGCAGTAGCGGACGGTGGAAGACGCGCAAGAAGGCCATGGCTAGCGGCGACGGACGCACAGAGTCGTAGACGCTCGAGAGGCGACACTGGAGAGCTGAGCACGAGTCGGACACGCACACGGGCCACAGATCGGAGAAGGAGAGCGGACGGCGCGCCCCAAGAGACACGAGCGGCTGGAACCACAGCACCAGCAGCTGTGACAACAACGACGCCGAGCTCAGCGGGTTGACGCGCGCAGAAGACGGAGAAGGAGGCGCAGCCACGTAAGGACGAGCCATGACGGGCGGGACTTGCGCGGGACGAAGTGGATTCGAAAGTGACTGGCGTGTGTCGAGAGTGAAGGTCAGGCACTTCAACTCACACGTGATTGGCTGGATCGTGTACACCAAATATACATAGAATATCAGCACCTGTGGGTGAACTTTCAGTATCAAGAAGAGAAGCGGAGGATGAACCTGCTGCAGGGCAAGAGCAACCAGTATCTGCGCGAGGCGATACTGGAGGGCAGCGTGGAGAAGGCGCGGCGCTATCTGACGCTCAAGATCGGCAAGGCGGATGTGGCGGCGCTCACAGAGAGCGGCGGCTTCTCTATGCTTCACTGCGCCTGTCTGGTAGGCAACACGCAGATTGCCATGATGCTGTTGCAGTACGGGGCCGACGTGCTCGCCCTCACCGATGTAATATTCGTTCCTGGATTTTACTATAATAGTACAAGTTACTAACTGATCAACTGTCGCCCAGGATGGCTACACGGCACTAGATCTGGCCATTTGGAGGGGACATCTGCAGATCATTGAACTGCTGCGGTCTCAGGGCTGCGTGGCGCCCATGAAAGGTGGCGTGATGAACGTATTAATACTAGTGATATGGTGCTAATATTATTTTACTTGCTATCGTCTACAGAGCCCGAGAGTCTGAATGGCAAAGTGATATCACACCTAGGTCGCAAAGCCACTGTCGTCTTCTTCGAGCCGAGTACTAGCATCCGCACGAGCAGTTTACGAGGTCTTTATTATGAGGATAAAGGGGAGGCCAAGCTCGTGAACCTCTGGGCTGGCACGGACTACAAAATCGTCGGCTCGAACCCATATTTCGAGGAGCTGCGCAAGTTCGATTACCAGTTCGCAGAGATCCCCGTGACGTTACCTGAGGATTATGACGCAATGCTACAGGGTGCACTTCAAGGAGCAGCATTCTTTGACAATGACAGTGACAGTGAGAGTGACAACGAGATTGAAGAGATAGTGGAAGTTCGTGTGCCTCCTGGTCCACTGGGTGTGCTACTGGATAGTGGTATCCAGGAATGTGCTGTTGTCCATGGATTCACTAACCTCCCCACTGGCGAGAAGGGACCTATTGAGCAACATGGAGATGTGTATCCGGGCATGTACATCATGAGCATCAACGAGACCAACGCATCGCTGATGTCGCTGCAACAGGTTACCCAGTTACTGGGTAAGCTTGCGCGCAAAGAGAAGCTCATTCGCTTCGCTGTCTTCCGTCCAGGATCGCCGCGCAACCGTAGCATGACAGATACTGTCTCTGAGATCTCCAACCAGCGCCTGTCCGTCACGTCTAGTACCTCGCTGCCACCACCCGTCCCGGGCTCTGGGAAACCTCCAACGACGCCAAGTTCCGGCCTCGCATCATTCTCCTCGCGCTTTGCAAACCTAGCAGCTTCAGTCATGGACAAGAAACCGTCCACTCCTCGCACTAGCATTACCTCGTCTACGGATGCTGGCACCCCAAAGAACATTGAGAGTGAATAAGGTTGAACGTCACTTTCTTTATTGCTCTGGTTTCCTTAGACGCAGAACAGTACACGGATGGACTCAGTTTCTCTCCTTTGCTAGCTAAATAATACGTTGGCGAGGATGAAAGGCTTAAAGCACCATGTAAAGCATTCCCCGGTAAACGTCGGGCCCCGGCAAAGTCCAGGATGCAAGCGCACAGTTCTGATTGAAGAAGTACTGCTTGCCCGTTGTTTGAGATATCACGGCTTGCCATCCCACACCTGTGCCGTCGGGGCTCTCGCCAACATCCTCAAATGTCGAGTCCACAAGGTAGTCCACGAAGGTACCATCGCCCATGGCTAACGTCAAATTGAACAGGCTCGATTGAGGTCCACCACGCTCTTTCAAGTGTTGCTGAGCGCGTCGAGCCGCAGGGGCTGCATTCCGATCCAACAAACTGATGAAGTTGGCTGCGATCTTGGCTGCACGATCAGCATTAGCCTTACTTTCAAATGTTGTGAGTGCAGCCATTGCGGTCTGTGTGCTGGCTGGTGCTTCCGTCGTCTTCATTTCCTTTCGAAGATCACGCAAGTTTGCCGAAATTTGGTTCATCCGGTCCAAATGTACCTGTAAATCTTCTAGTTTGATAGTCTCTTCTTCAGGTGCTGGTGTGGGAGCTGGGGCTGGAGGAGGCGCAGCACGTGAGTCGTTAGAGGTAGCCTTGGCCTTCTTACTGGCACTCGCCATACTGTCCGTGAGCACATCGGCTACCTTTGGAGGCGGAGGAGGGGCACTGCTAGGTCGGGGTGCTGGTGCACGTCTCGAGTCTCGACTCCGTCGTCCGCCAGCGCCAACAACTAATTTCTTTGCCACTTTACGAACCACCATCGGTACGTCGATTTCCGCTGTTTCCATACTGAGTCGTGAAACATTTTCAGGCTGGGCATTTTCCGCATGGACTTCCTCAACAACAAACTCCTCTGCCTCCAAACTCCGACGCGGAACAATGCCTACGTTTACAGGCTGGATTTCTTCTATGACCAGCTCCTCCACCTCCACTTCATCGATCTCCATACTGCGGCGCGGGACTGTTCGAACGTTCTCTGGGACCATTTCTTCGACAACGAACTCCTCCACCTGCACTGGAATGGGGACACCAGCCTCAGACCTCCCACCGAATGGTCTACTCTCTACAATTTTGGAGTTCTCATCCACGGTAAGAAAGCTAGCTGAGTCCGAATCGTTCGAAACAGTGTCCAGGTTCGCATTCTCTTCCTCTGTGAGGAAGCTAGCCACCTCCACTTTGCGCACTGTCGGCATATCCATGTCCAGCGTCATAACTGTTGCCTGCGATAATGATTGCCGCACGGCGTCCTGCTTGTGACCTTCTGTGTTAAGGAAGTTGCCAGCATCCTCTTCCGAGTATTCCTCCTCTGAGTCGCTATACTCCGCTAGCTCAGCTGCTTCGGCTTCGTAATCCCTCTCCGTCCTCGTTGGCTGCTGCGTAAATGTTTCCTTGTATTTGCCAATGCCTAGATCAAGCTCAACAGGGGCAGGTGCAAGAATGCTGTCACCAAGCAGTTGCGGTTGGAGTTCCTCAACTTCTAACCTGTCTTCGTCTCCAGGGGACGATGGTGATGTAGACGCCTTCGACAAGCGCTCATTTTTGCCCATGGATGAGGACTGCGGGCGGAACTGGAACATGTTGGGTACCTGTTTGCGAATTGCTGAGGATCCGTTGCCACTACTCCTGTTGCCATCTTCACCCGATTCTTGTGAGCTTGTACCTGCAGTAGAATCTGAGAGAAAGCTGCGTCGAGTCTCGTCCGAAGTTTTCCCGTGTGATCGTGCCAAAAACGAGCTGTTAGATGCTAGTGAGCTGCGAACGCTACCCTCTGAGCTGACACGAGACATATCGCTCTGTCGTGCGGACGACGCGCGTCGTGGCAGCTCTCGACTCTGCATTTTGCTACTGCACTTGACACAGATACGTGTCTTTCGCTTGCCTCCAGGTGCTGAAAGATCACTCAATCTCTGGTGCGCTGTCACGAGCTGATGCACACTGCACTGACTGCAGATAACGTCTCCACATGCTGCGCAATTGTATTTCTTGCGTACAAGCGAAAAGCTGCGAGTACATACCACACAACAAACACGGCGACTGAGCGGCACCATTTCCCTCGGTCCAGCGTACACTAGCATATCGAGACGACGCTGGTTGATGTGGTCTCGTATACACGCGGAGCGCATTGCTGCTGTGTCTACCATCTTGTGTACGAGCCATGATGGCAGACGGTCTCCTAAGTCGTTGATCATCATGGTAACAAACTCCAAGCTTCCTGGCGCTCGTTCACTCCACGTCTGCAGTGTCAGTGTCTTCGCACGTACAAAAAGGTGCTTGGTATCACGAGGCGGGAGGACATCCAGATCCACACTCTTGCTCAGTCGGTAGCCGATCCGACGACCATCACCGTCCTCAAATGAATCTACAAGCTCCACATAAACGTAGTCACGATGTTTGGCAACAGAGGGCGCCAGTGATCGTACGCAATGCCATTTCACACAGACAAAGCGTTCTTCAGGTGTCCGTGGCACCAGCGTATACAGCACTTGTCCATCCAGAAACTCACTTGGGTTCACTGCACTCTCATGTTCTGCAAAGTCAGCAGTGGACTCAGTGATAAGAAGGTCACTGATCTCTCTGAAGGTTGCACTGACATTGCAGCTCCCTCTCACCGCTGCATCTAGCAATGTATCATCCGGTCCACTTCTCGCTCGATGGACGGTCACTCCTTCTCTCGCTCTACTGGGCGTCCAGCGCACACGACCAAAGCCGAGACTGAGATTGTATGCGTCGTCCACAGATCTGTCGATAAAGTTCACAAGCGCCTCAATCCGTTCCGTCGAGAGCTCGGGTAGATGCTGCGCCATGTCACTGAGCATAGACGACATGCTCTCGTCCCGTAGACTCGAAGGTGACGTAGCCGACGACGAGCGGGCAGATGGAGAGCGCACCGACAGTGATGACGGCAGCATGGAGGCAAAACCCGAGCGGGAAGAAGCTGACGGGGACGGGGCCGGCGACCTGGACGATCTGGACGACCTGGACGACCTGGACGACGGAGACCGCACGGGTTTGCGCGGTTGATGGCTACGATAGTGCTGCTGCGGGGCCTGCGGGGGATCGAACGGGTCGTCCTCCTCGTCGTCTTCTCGGTCCAAATAGGGCGTGCGACGGCTGCTGTTGCTGCGCGCGTTCGAGTCCGTGAGCGTCTGCCGTCGACGTCGATGGAGATTGAACTTGGCGACGCTTAGCGCAGCGCTGAAGGTCTCGGACGCGGCGGCGCTGAGTGCCGAGACAGCGGACGGAGCCGAGCCTACGACGGATAGGTCTCGGACGCGGCGGCGCTGAGTGCTGAGACAGCGGACGGGGCCGAGCCTACGACGGAGCCCCCCATGGGCACGGACGCGCCGCGCGGAGACGTGATGAAGGGCGCGTACTCGGGGCGCGGCATGCCGCAGTCGATGGCCCTATGAACTCTGAAGGGCGAGAGAGCGAGGCTTCGACCGACCACATGGCGCGGCTAGGGCATCAGACCGTATCGCGATAGAGCCGGGCCAACCATACTGAAGCCCAAGTGAACGGCCGTTGCCGAGTTGTGTTTGTGTGCTAGGGAGCGCGTGCAGCCATTTCGCGCAAGAAATTGGCTGCGAGCTTGTGAGAGCAAGTGCCGTTGAGCGAGACGACGACTATCCATAGACTTTGACGTCTCGGCTTGCGGAAGTTTGACGGCAGAGCTGCAGAAACGGGCTGCAAATCGGCGACCCCAGCAGCTTGTTCACCCGCGTATGTGCCGGCGAAACAGGCGACAACGCGTTTGTGGCGAGCGAGGCTGGCTGGCGACTGTCGCGCAGTGGGAGCATGGGGCCAGAGTCGATGAGATCGGGCCGACATATTCAGCAGCGACGATGACGATATCGCGAGCGCGAAGGTATAAATCTCCATCATCAGAAAGGAGTACTAGAATTATGCTGACGTCGTTGAAAAACCACTGTCTTAGCATTTCAGTGTGTGTAGTCTGAAAGCTTAGAATACAGTTGCATGGAACAACTAATGTACTGACTTCCTGTACCATACAAACTGGGAAGGTATTGATGATTCCACTTTGCCAACCTCTACGGTTCGGGTTACTTACAGCCGACGTCACCTGTCAGGGTTGACCAGCGTCAGCTGCAGCAGCTCGCTCTCTCTACAACCACGGGACCAAGCTGGCCAAGGTGGGCAACGGACTCGCGTGATTAATTGAGTCAAACAGGTCACACCAGCCGACGACAGCAGCAATTGGCAATTGCACCTTGCGTTGCTGTAATTGCGATCAAGTGAGGTTACTGCCATCACTTCTTCCAGCGACAGGCTTGGCGCCAGTTCCGCCCTCGATCGGATACACTCTCGGTGCAATGCAGTTCGGTCGAACAGGTGCAACGACATAGTTGCACTCAACATCACAATGCGACGATGTGGCACTCTTTCGAGGGAGAATACTGCCCTTACAAATCGCAAGTACAAATAACGGTCCATTGACCACCAAGCACCAATGCAACAAGTGACTATCGGCGACCGTAGCTACTCGTTGTCCGAGACATTACGCAGCGCCGAGCTCGCTCCGATCTTCGCGGATGCCTGGACAGCGTCACGCGTATGGGAGGCTAGTCGATTCCTAGCTGAGCACCTTGTGTGCTTCTCCTCTGCTTCGCCCTCCGCCTTCAACGTCAGAGCAGGTCAGTCGGTTCTAGAGCTGGGCAGTGGTTGTGGCCTCGCGGGTCTCGTGGCGGCTGCCCTGGGTGCCGACGTGCTGCTTACGGACCAGCAAGAGGCACTGGAGCTGCTGCAGCGCAATGTCGAGACCAATGTGACGTCCGAGAGCGAACGAGCCCGCTTGCACGTGGCTGAGTTTGTGTGGGGCACCGACTGGAAGTCGCCTCGCAGCAGCTATCACTACATCCTCGTGTCGGACTGCATTAACCCCATCTACGGCCAGGACAGCTGGAGGAATCTGGCGCATAGTATCTATAAGTTTAGTGACCACGAGACGATCACATACTTGGCTCACGAAGCCAGAGGAGAAGACGAAGCAATAACAGACTTCCTGGCATTCAGCGCAGACATGTTGCAGTGTGAATGCATCAATCAACAAGGGAGGATTAATCTCTTTAAGATCAAGAAGCTGTATAAATAGAGGAAATAATTGATACACCATGCAGTCCGATCAGCGTCATGCTAAGCCCATGGAGTCCATCGGTATCTTCTGGGGCCAAGAAGGCCATCTTCATTCGTCTGGAAACTCTCGACATAACAAACCCCTCATACTGTCAGCGGTGCAATTGCCACGGCTCGCGCAGTCTCCCTCGAGCAGAAGTTCTTCAGCTCTGTCACTCCCTGAATATCAGGCACCATCTCGAGAAAGCGCTGGAATGTCATTGCTAAGGGTGTTGCACACATTGCTACGCAGCATTAAGGACGATATGGACAATTTCATGAAGAGCATGCGAGCAATGGATACTCCCACAGATAGCACAATCCATTTCGTAGGCCAGCACGGACCACGCTACTATTCTCCGGCAGTCGCAGCTGAAGACCGCGAGTTCTTCGTCCATGAACGAGAAATGGATGCTGACAGGGAAACAGCATTAGCTGCGGTACGTTTATTTGACTGAGCTACTTGACGTTGTTATCCGAGTAGCTTACTCTTTACTCACAGACTGCACTAGCAAGAAAGCGTCATTGCGCTGTGGTCGACAAGCAGTTCTACTCCTTTGACCGACGGAAACGAAACCACGATAACAAGTACGAGAGATTGTGATTCTACATATACTTCCGTCGGTGTTAAAGCTTTCTGCGTGGTGTAATGCATTAGGACAAACAAAGGCATCTTCAGTCGACAACACAGTGAAGACGCTGCCGCAGCTACAGAAAACGCTCGTATCGATCGCCATCGTAGGAAAATTGAGCATCTATTGCACGTTCTTCAGGACGAGATCGCAAAGGAGACGCGCAGAGAAATTGGTTGGGAATATTTGCTTCAGTTACTGCTGCCTTGATGCAAACCTCACTTTGTGATGTAGAATTTCTAGAGTATAGCGGCCCAAATGGACTGGGGTCGAGACAGTCTCGACGGCACATCGCACTGATAATCAAAGCTCGCTACGAAGCAGCAGATCGAATCATGCGTATTTTAGAGGTACATGCATGTGGAGCAGATAGCTCGTTCCAAGACAACAAACTAAGGATAATGTGTTGCTTGCTGCAGGAATACCAAATCGTAGTCGGGGTTTCAGCAGCAGATTATTTGCTCAAAACCATTGCAGAAGGGAAGGCACTCATGTCGTGAATATGCTTAGGTCGATATATCCTTGTCGATATGCTTACTACGTTGTGAGGTGTTGTTTCACCATTTTGCTACGAACATCAATAATCGAGATGAAGATTTTTCGTCCAAAGCTTGGGGTAATATGAACCAACACGCAACATCCATTAACTCAGTATTACACTTCTTCTTTGCGTGGAGGTGTTGCAAGCTCTTCCTCTTCGTCAAGATCGGCCATGCCACGATGCAAAGGAACCTGCAGCGACAAGAAGAGGAAGGCAAGCACTTGCAAACTCACCGCAATCAGAGCAAGTGCTGCCACATCATAGTACCGATTGGCATAGTCCATACCAAGTGTCTTGAGGTAGACCTCACCGTACACGGGCACAGCCGGATATCCGGGGGCATCAAACTTTAGAATCAGGCCCTTCAACTCGTTGGTCATGAGAATCTCGAACGCGTAGCTGAAGATGGACAAGTGTTTCAACCAGCCCACGGACGTTGGCATAGTCTGCGAGTTGAGCAGGAAACCACCAAATAGCAGCATGACGAGTAAAACTACAGTCGCACCAAGGTTTGCTGGCCCAACACGTCTTGAAAGTACACCCACAAGGAGACAGATTGCACCAGCCGCTATGTTGAATAGCACCAGAGTGAGGGAGAACAAGAGGAAACGATCGGTCGTGGCTTGCAGACCCATAATCCAGTAGAAAATGCTCGCAAAGAGCGAAGCAGGTAGTACTCTCAACAGCAACGTGTCCAGGGTAGCCTTGGCGAGGAAATAGCTGAATGCCCCGTAGTACATTGCACCAGTTTCACGAAGAAAAATTGGACGCTCACCAATGAACAAATCCATAGAACTCATACTCGCAAAGCCGAAGAACGTCAGAATGAAGTAGAACGCACCCATGCGGTTTTGGAATCCTGCGAGGTCGTTGGTCACGTGATTGAAGATCAACCCGCCAAACAGCGCGAGAGATAGACTAAGTGCAATATGTAGCACTAGCAAAGACCGGTGGCGGAGAATATTCTGTGCCGTACGCGCAAAGAGAACGCGAATCTCAACCAGAATCGATCGGGACGGGCTCTTGACATCACCAATAATCTCATCAGTTTCGGTCTCAGCTAGGGATTGCGGTGGTGGGCTGCGTGGCGTGCCTGGTCCGACTGGAATTCCAAGTGTGCTTGGTTCCTTGGGCGTCCCTGCACTCACCGGTGAAGCCAACATATTCTCGAGACGGGGCGTGTCTAGCAACACATCCTCTTTCATGAACGGTGATGACTCCGCCCTTGATGGAGGACTGCCAATTGTAAATCGTGGGGCAATATTTTGAAGACGAATGCGAGAGCTTGAAGACACTTTCGTTGGTTTTGAAGCGAGTGGTGAAGGTTCGCGCTTCATGTGAGATCGAACCATTGGAATATTGTTTGTGTCAGACGCGATGTCGAGAATGAAGTCCGCAATGTTCTCATTCTACACAGCACGTTCAGCATAACACACGTGATACAGTTAGATATTCAGTGAGCAGCAGCTAACGATAATCAGCGGCAGATTGGATACGTACCTCAGGGCATTTAAAACCAAGATTTTGGAAGTAGTTCTTCGACTCGGCTGGAGCTCCGCTATAAAGTAGTTTACCTTTCCCGAGCAGCATAATTTTGTCTAGCAGCAGGAAAGATCGTGCGCTTGGCTGATGAATACTAAGGACAACGATGCGCCCATGACCTGCCAGCTCTTTCACGAGCTGTACAACTGAGTGTGCCGATGAGCTATCCAGTCCAGACGTAGGCTCATCTAGAATGAGAATTTGGGGTGACGTTACGAGCTCCATGCCAATGCTTACACGTCTTCTCTCACCACCAGATACACCACGTTGACCGCTGTTTCCTCCCACTGAACCAATTCGCGAATTTGCAACGTGAGAGAGATTAAGTTCCGCGATAACACGATCTACCATAGCATCCTTCACTTTATCAGACAGCGTCGCAGGAAGACGCAGCTGTGCCGAGTACGAGATACATTCACGCACAGTGAGCGTCGAGTATAGCGAGTCATCCTGTTGCACATAGGCTGCAATGCGGCGGTATCCCTTCGACAATTGCTTTCCATCCAACAGCAACTCACCCGCAAACTGCGATCGACCATTTTCCACCGCCGCAAGAGCATTCAAGAGCGTCGTCTTACCAGATCCACTAGGTCCCAACAAACCAAGCACCTCACCACGTGACACACTCCCCGAAATCTTGTGCAAAATCCGTTTCGGCTCATTAGACAATCGTCCGTTCTCCGCATAGCAGCTCACATGACGGAATTCTAGCGTATCCACCGATCTTGACGTAAATTTCAGAACTTCCGTTTCCACATCTTCCTGTCCACGACGAATGCTCGCCGTCAAACAGCATGAACACACACATCCACATAGCAGCAACGTCACTGCCAGAGCTGCACAAGCCACCATCGCGATCCAAAGATTATTAATTCCACCAGAATCACCTCCAGAACTTCCACTTCCAGATGCACTGCCTCCAATACGTTCACACGCTGATGCCGTGCACGTAGCTGACAGCGGAATAGGAGAATCTTCAATAACAATCGCCAAGTGCGTGGTATTGGTCACTTCGATCTTGGCAGGTTTGCCACTTAGTGTGCTCTCGACCAACGCTTTCGTCATAGCTGAGCACTGCGGCCCACATTTGCAGTCGATCTGTGCGCACTCGCCATTGGCGTCCCCCGTGGCGAAGGCACATTGTGTGATGTTGCAATCAATGACATGTACACTGTGTACAGTTTCCTTGGCTTTAAACACGGCGGCGGTGCAGTTGGCAACACCATGGGCGTCGCGGTCACAACGTACGTCGAGTGCTCCGTCCGGGAAGAGCGCTTGCAGGTCGGTTGATAGTGTACATCCGTACGTCTTGAGCGTAGCGTGTGCGTCGTAATGGAGCCCCGTGACGCATGAATAATCGGAGCCAAAGGTGGCGCTGCAGACGTCCGCAGAGGCCAAAGTGCCGCTTGGTGTGCACATGCGGCAGCCAAAGCCGCTGAACCCCTCGCGACAGACGCATTCGCCTGTGCTTGCGTTGCGCAGTTCGTAGTGAGGGTCGCAGGCGGTGGTGGATAGCGAGGAGACTGCAGACAGCGAGGTCAGCAGTAGCAGCAGCAAGAGCATGATGAGGTCGTGGCTTCTTGATCGAAAGTGCGTCAGAATCGGATCAATACGGGACGGACCAGGTTTTCGCCTCATTATTCAACGTCTGTCAGCCAATTAGAAGGAGGCCCAACTAGCGAAACCTGATCAGTGCATGATGACTCTGCAACAATCTCTGGGCTTCCGAGTTGCAGGGATACCAAGGTAAGGAAGAATGGAGAGATGGTCTAGAGATCAGCGATGTTGACTACAGTCGGTGCGGTGAGAAGAAGCAAGTTTAGACAGTTAAATGTCATCTTCTGTCTGTTGAAAAAGACGTGAAGATGGCGAATGTTCAGTTGGGGGTATCAAGTATCTGTCGTCATTTGGTTAGAAGTCTGTACAATTATCCCTGCGAGGACTGTGTTCACGTTACTTGACTTGATGCAAGTGTATTGACAAGTTCTACCTGAAGATGCCATGTGAGCTACGAGAGTCAAGTGTAGCTCTATGGAAACCCACCTAGAGACAGGGACATCGTCGAACGCAACGCCTGGTTGCATGATGAGGTTGTACACTTGTATAGAAACGCTAAAACCTGAGGCAACACGATATGGAGTAGTAGACAGATGCCACAACTAACAACCACTTCCGCACTAAGTAAACAAGAGTGATTGCTGCCGTGCCGCCACGTCGCTCCATTTTAGCCAATAGCTTGCGATGCTTACCCACGCGGGCTAGGGTCAACGGTTTACTCACGTGAGCAGGGCGGCACCACCGTAACTGATGGCTCATTCCTCAATTTGCCAAGCAAGAGGCACGTAACCAGCAAAACACTACAATTCACTGTAGTCCAATGACTTCACGACCTGAAGACCCCAACAACCCCAGCAACCCCGACCAGCCGTACGTTGAAGTGCTCACGCCTCGACTGTCGCAGCAGAACGAGGACGAGAGAGCCAAGATCTTGACCGAGTCTGACGCTGCAACGCACAAGCGACAAGTTCCATTGCTCGAGCTCTTTTCCTTTGCAGATGCGACCGACAAGCTGCTGATGACTGTAGGAACGATCGGTGCATTGTGCGCTGGTGTCCTTCGACCTCTGATGGTTGTCCTATGGGGAAACGTCATCAACTCGTTCGGCTCGACCAGTGCACAAGGATCTAGTGAGGACATCTCGTCCAGTGTCAACAAAGTCGCACGTGACCTCACCATCGTGGGCGTTGTGGGTCTCATAGCTGGCTACTTGCAAGTCTATTGCTGGACGTTCACGGCTTCGCGTCAATCGAAACGCATTCGAAGCCTTTATGTTCAAGCTATTATCACCAAGGAGATCGGTTGGTTCGATGTGAACGATCCAATGCAGTTATCATCACGTGTCACTGAAGCTACTATCACCATACAAGATGGAATTGGTTCCAAGATGAGTGATATGCTGCACTTCTCGTCTACTGTAGTGTCCGGGATTATCATCGCTTTTGTGAAGGGCTGGGAGCTCGCGTTGATCTTGTTAACTGTCGTGCCTTTCGTCGCCGTCAGTGGCATGATGGCTAAAAAGGTGATCGTAGCAGCAACACACAGCGGGATGCAGTCGTATGCTGAAGCTGGAGCTGTGGCGCAGGAATCTCTCAGTAACATCCGCACAGTGCACATGTTCAACTCCGTACAACATTTCGTCGAAAAATATAGCAGTGCACTGGAGGGCACCACAAACGCTGGCATCAAGAAGTCATTTGCTGTTGGTTGGGGAAGCGGACTTATGTACATGATGGTTTTTCTGATGTACGCACTCGGGTTCTTCCTTGGATCTTCCTTGGAGCTGTGTTTGTTGCACGGGACAATCTAGATGGAAACACATGCGACGGCTCTAGTTGCTATGATGGAGGTCGAGTTCTCACAGTCTTCTTTACAGTTATGCAAGGAGCTATGGCTTTGGGCCAGGCGGGTCCCAATCTTCAGGCGGTATTCTCTGCTTGTGCCGCTGCCTTTGATGTCTTCGAGTTGATCAAGCGTCCATCGCTGATCGATCCCATCGATGATGAACAAGGTAAGAAACTCAACACCGTCTCCGGAGACATCGACATTGACAACGTGCGATTCGCGTACCCGTCTCGTCCCGAGGTGGAGGTGTGCCGGAACTACTCACTCAAGATCAAAGCTGGTGAGACGGTGGCCCTGGTCGGTCCGAGTGGCAGCGGGAAGAGCACGGTGATCTCATTGTTGGAGCGCTTCTACGACCCCCTTGACGGTTCTGTGAAGATCGACGGAGAAGACGTCCGCACTTTGAACGTGAAGTGGCTGCGACAACAGATCGGGTTGGTCGGACAGGAGCCTGTGCTGTTCGCGACGTCTATCATGGAGAACATCCGTCACGGCAGACCGAGTGCCTCGGACAGCGAGGTCATGGAGGCCGCCAAGATGGCGAACGCATTCAACTTCATCATGGAATTCCCTGAGGGTTTCGCTACGGAAGTGGGTGAACGAGGCGCTCAGCTGTCGGGAGGTCAGAAACAACGAATTGCCATCGCGCGCGCTATCATCAAGAACCCGCCAATTCTACTGCTGGATGAGGCGACAAGTGCACTGGACACGGAGAGCGAACGGATTGTACAAGCATCTCTGGATCGGTTGGTGGCGGGGTCGAACCGCACGACGATCATTGTGGCTCACCGCCTGTCGACGATCCGAGACGCAGACCGCATTGCCGTGCACAGCGGTGGTCACATTGTGGAGGTTGGTTCTCATGATGAATTGGTGCGTATTCCGAATGGCCACTATCGACTTCTTTTGGAGGCTCAATCACATGGAAGTACTGAGAAGAAAGGATTAAAGGATGTGGCAACCGGTTATCCCTCTGGGTCTGATCGTGACTGCGTGCAACTGATACGGTCAACTAGGACATCGAGCAAGTCTAGTGCACCTGATTTCATTGCAAGTGAAATCAAGAACGGTGAGTTTGACCATGATCAAAGTACTTCAGAAGTCTCCACGTTGCGGGTCTGGAAGATGGGCTTACCCGAGTGGAAATTTATGGCGTTGGGTGGAGTGTCTGCCGTGTTCAAGGGTTCTGTGTATCCGCTGGCTGGTATGTTCATCGCCAAGATCATTCACTTGTACTTCCAGCTTCAGAAGACCAAGCACGAGATGCTCCACGACATGCGATACTTTTCGTTGGCTCTTGGTTGTCTAGCTGTTGTTTGTGGCTTATCGTTCACATTGACTGAGTATTGGTTTGGCATAGTATCGAGCCGGTTGATAAGTCGAGTTCGTCTTATGGCATATAGTGGCATGCTTCGTCAAGAGGTGGGGTGGTTCGATCTCAAGGAGAACGCGTCAGGATCCCTTGTGTCGCGGTTGGCAACTGATTCTGCTATCCTCCAGTCGATGACTTCAGATTTCCTGAACCGCAGTCTGATGACCGGAACGACATTCATCATCATTTTTGCTATCGCATTTTACTACAGCTGGGAAATGACCCTCATCATGATTTCAATGACTCCACTGCTCGTGGGAGTCAACTTTATTCGTCTGCAGCAAATGGCTGGACAGATGAACGCAAAGAAAAACAACGATGCAGACGCCGCTGCTGGGTCTCTTCTTTCTGAGGCCATCGACTCGATTCGCACTGTCGCGTCATTTGGAATGGAGAATTCACTGACCACTCAGTACACGTCGTACTTGGACGTTTCCAATGAGCAAGATAAGAAGTTAGGTATGTCGGGGGGCATTTCGTTTGGCCTCTCCCAAAGTATGACATTCTGGGTCCTTAGCTTCGTCTTCTACATTGGTGGCATCTGGGTCTCTAATGGAACCATCAGTTTCGAGGATCTCTTTGTTGTCATTATGGTCTTTATAATGGGGTCGTTCAGCATCAGTATGGCTTCGCAGGGGTCTGTCGACAGCGAGAAAGCAAAACGAGCTGCCGCTAACGTATTCAAAATCATTGACCGCGTACCGGAAATTGATGCAACGTCGACTACGGGGACCGTGCTGCCGAGTATTCAGGGCAACATCGACTTCAAACAGCTCACGTTCGCGTACCCGTCGCGGCCGGACGCAGTCATCTACCAAGGCTACAACCTCTCCGTTCGACGCGGACAAACGGTGGCACTGGTTGGCTCAAGCGGCAGTGGCAAGAGTACGGCTATCGCGCTACTGGAGCGGTTCTACGATCCTTTGTCGGGTGTGGTGACGCTGGACGGACATGACGTGCGCAGTTTGAGTTTGCCATGGCTGCGCGACCGCATCTCGCTGGTAAGCCAGGAGCCGGTGCTGTTCTCGGGTACGATCGCGGAAAACATCGCTCTGGGCAAACCGGGAGCGAGCCGCGCGGAAGTGGAGGCAGCAGCCAAGAGTGCCAACGCATTCGACTTCATCTCGAACTTCCCACAGGGTTTCGACACGGAGGTGGGCGACCGCGGCGCGCAGGTGTCGGGCGGTCAGAAGCAGCGTATCGCCATTGCTCGCGCTATCTTGCGCGACCCGGACGTGCTGCTACTAGACGAAGCGACGAGCGCGCTGGACAACGAGAGTGAGCACATTGTACAGGCATCGCTGGATGCGCTGATGGCACAGAAGCAGCGAACGACAATCGTGGTGGCTCACCGGTTGTCTACGATTCGTAAGGCGGATGTGATCGCTGTGACGCGTGAGGGAGCGATCGTGGAGCTTGGTAGCCACGACGAACTGATGCGATTGCCTGATGGTGTCTATCGGAGCATGGTGGAGCTTCAGGCAGGGACAGCGCTGTAGGTTTGGTTCAGGATGACGAGTTGGTTTCTAAGACCCACTCAATAGTACTTCTTGCTGAAATCCTCGAATTTAATTTCTTTCAAGTGTAGTGGCGATCGTGGGAGAATGCATAGCTTTTTATCGTGGGAGTTTGATTTGAGATGTCAGTGAACCATGTGTGTATGTTGTCCAATTTATTATCATTTTCAACACAGTGTGTTCGCTTCGCCAAATTGCACCTGCGTTAGTCTCAGTTAGCTAGTCCATGGCAGAATGGTGTCCGCATACGCATATTCTCCTTCCATTTCTGTCGGTCTTGAGCGAGTACTCGAAGTTCCCCACGGCGTGATCTGTGGTAAGGTGATTTAGTGAACACTATTTCTCTCACTTAGCTACGTTATCAATGATGACT
>PCFV01000178.1:0-48706 GCA_002812785.1 Phytophthora litchii | reverse complement strand
GAACAGACCCCACTTCTGATCACCATCGCCACAACGAACGATCTTTGCCTCCCATCCGTCAACAATGTACTTGAAATCCGACTCACTCGTCTCCGCTACAAACTCCTCCTTGTGAGCCAGCGTACGAGCCAACTCGTCCTTCAACACTTCCACAAACTGTTCCGTGCGGTCCTCCGCCAACACAGACGTAAAACCCACGGACTCCAACACCTTCCCGTACTGTGATGGAGACAGCAGGTGATAACCACGACCAGCGACGTACGCTTTGAAACGATCCGTGGACTCCTGTTCACCCTGGCAATAGTCCGAAATGAGTACACGACCACCAGGCTTTAACCAACGGAAGAACTTGGCGAATAATGCTTGCTTGTCCTCGATGTGGAGGATGGTGTCACGAGAGTAGACGACATCGAAAGACGCGTCCGGGAACTCCTTCGTGGTGGCATCACAGATCTCGAACTCGACATCGACGCTCGGGTCCTCCATGGACGTTTCGAGTGCGCGATGCACCATGTTGGTGGAGAGGTCGATGCCGACGACGGAGACACCGAACTGACGAGCCATGTAGAAGTCACCTCCACCAATGCCACAACCGACATCCAGCACTCTCTCACCAGGCTTGAGGTTGAGTTTCTCGACGAACTCTGTAGTGGTGGTCTGTCCGCCAGTACTGACATATCCCTGACCAAAGATCTTCTCATAGCGGGTAATACTCTGGTTCGAGTACTGTTGCTCGTCTAAGAACTTCTGGAAGGTAGCGACCGCTTCGTTGGTATTGGAGCCTTGTTTGACAGCCTTGGTGTAGCTGAAGAACACTTGACCATTGTTCTTCTTGATCTTGCGGTAGACGGCGACACTTCCCGACGACTCGAGGTTAAAGTATCCAAGGTCTCCGTTGTCCTCCTGTGAGACGACTGAACCGAAGGCACCAACGTAGAAGGCTGGATGGCGATAATGTGTGGGGTTGGTGTTTCGCTTGACATCTCCTGACTGTCTGAAGCAGGATTCTCTAAAGAAGAGTTTGCCTCCAGGTCGCAGCCACTTGATAGCTTTCTTAGCGAAAGCCTTCAGTCCTCCATGTACATGAAGATCCAGTTAGAGAAGATCACGTCAAACGAATTGGGCTCAGCTTCAAGGTTGACGACGTCCTTACACAGGAATTTAATGTTTCCTAGATGACCATTGTTGCCCTCGTTCACCTTGATGAAATCCTCAATAAATTCCACTGCCGTCACGGACTTGGCCTTTGTGGCAATAACGGAGGTGTATCGCCCTATACCAGCCGCGAGTTCCAGTACATCCTTGTTCTCCATGTATGGAGCCTTATCCAGAATCTCAGGAAGTTCGAGGGTAGTCAGCGTCTTGGCGTTCGAGTCGAGCATCATGGTTTCAACAGTAGCGGAAGAACTGTGACCCTCCCAATAGGACTTCATCTGCTGGCGGGCAACGTCCACAGTCATTGCTGGGATATCCGTTGAAGCTATTGAACTCTTGGAGCAAGAAAAGAAAATGAGCTCACTGTTGCAGATGCAGGTGTTCCAAGCCGCTGCGACACTGAACGGGTACGTTGAACACGTCCAGTAACGGTGGCAGAGGATTGGGGGCTTGTACGCCAATCACAGTCCACACCTTCGCCACAACTAGAGATCTTGGTTGCATTCAAGATTGCTATGTTGACGTTGGTGCTTTGTTGACGCATCGCACGCTTCGTATGCAGCAAGATTCCTTTCGTCTACAGCATCAATGGAGCCATCACTCCGACAAACATACTGAAATCAAGTTAAAACGCCCATCCCCAATGCTTAGTGAGCTTTCTGGGATCAAGTGGCACTCTGCCACAAGAATGAGCTGGTGAATGCTAAGGCGTACATTGATGCCCGTGTACATGTACATGTACATGTATAGCGAAAGGTGCTAACACTTTATACCTTGGCAGATGATACCGCACAGATCACCACTGTGGTCGTTCTTGTCATCACCACAAGAAGTTTAACACTTCCAATCTTTGCACGAGTATAGTTTTGCTTGATGAAGGTACTTGGCCCAATTAGACCAAACGACAAACATTACGTTTGATGAAAGTCACCACAAGAATGTTCGTAGGAACGAGGGTCGAAATGACCACGGAATTCATTTCAGTATTTGTGCATTCATGACTTCAGTTTCTTGTGCATCAGCGAATTTTTATCGCTACTTTCGCAATTTTAAACAGATCTGTTTCAGGTGTAGACTTTTGAGGAAGCAATCAGAGCGTTCACGTCTTGTATCATTTGTTATACCCACCTTTTTACGCGCTCAAGTGAGAATGTCTGCAAGGTTCATCGAGCGCGATGTGGTGTCCGAGTTATCTTTGTGTCCTTCTCGAATTTCGCTTAATGGTTGCTCTTCGTGCTGATGCTCGGACTGCTCAACTGTGCGTGGTGGTTCAGCTCGATTGACATCCACGCCATCTCGTGTTAATAGTGCCCTCGCGATCACGAAGGAGAGTTCATCACTGTCTGGAAGTAGCTCAGCCAAAGCAACAGAGAAATCCATCTCCTCGTTAATTCGAGTTATGCGACGCGTACTCATCTTCAATGAGAAGGTGATTTTAGATGGTACCATTATCACCTTCCCCACAAGCGTATTGAGGAGCGGTTTATTCGAGACAAGGTGCGGGAAGACGGACTCGATGGTGCGAAAGGTGATGCGTAGGATATACCTCGCTGATGCTTTAATGAAGAGCATTCTGCTGTTGGCACACTCGACACGTGCCATGCCCTTCTGCTGGAAGCTAAACATCTCAAAGCACTCGCTTAGTACCGCCCAACGCTTCTCCACATACTTGGCAGTTGTTTCTTCATCAACTGACGAGGTCGAAGCGAAGCGATGCAGAAGAAAATCGCGCTGCGCCACTTTGGAAGGTGTTAGTTTGTCAGTTTCCACTTCTTGGTAGCCGTTTTCAAACACAGAAAAGTAGTCTTTGACAATTCGTAGGTAGAGTTCGTTTGGATCGGAGCCATTTGCGCGTCGTGCTGATATAGGAGATACATCTTCAGGTGTATTCTGTCGTCCATCGTTCTCCTTATCCCAGCGATCTTCCACACCTTCAATATCGACCACAGGTAGAACAGCTTTCTCCTCTTCTTCTAGCACAATCGGTTCGTCCACGACGCCCAACATTGCATTGTCCGCAATCAATGCTTTTCCCAGAAGGACATCCACAAGATGGGGATCCTTGATAATGTCGTAAAGGCCGACACGAAATCCATATCCACATCATACTTGAAACACTTCCCCTCCGAATTAAAGTGGAACGTCGATCTCGCTGGGGCCTCCACTTGCTGTCCAACTAGTTGCGCAACTAGCCACTCGTTTCCAACAATATGAGGAAATATCATCACGATCGTGTTCCGTAGAACCTCAAACACCAAAGATCCTCGGACCGAAATCAGCACAGTGTCATCCGTCGTCACAATGCTATGCACCTTTGCCGACATGCAAATGAAACGGAGGAACTGGGAATACAATGCAATTTGATCCATCCACACGTCCGGACCGTACAAGCCATTGCCCATGTCCACTTGCTCGTCCATCATACTGTGCATGAAAGCACTCTGGTCGCGATTATCCACGAGTCTCTTACGTCCGGGCTCTTGCACGACCACCCCCTTCCGAAAAACATGGAAGTACTCATTGACCAGCCGACTCAGTGAGCCCTCGGGCGAGTCCCGCTTCACAATGGACTGAGTGGACAGAACATCGCGCAGATTGGTGAGATCGTGCACTTCTTGGCGCAAATTCTGCACGTCCAGCGTGAGGTTGAAGTCGGCTGAGCGTTCACGCAGCACCGAGTGGAAGCGGCCCCACCCCTTGCGCTGCTTGCGCGGGCGTCCGTCCTTGTTGATCTTCACCTTACTGAAGAACGGCGTCGGCAGCATGGTCGTTAATCTTATTTTGAGCTAGTCAGCGGAATGGATACTGGGTTAACAGTATGCAACAGTTCCGACTCGAGGAAATGTAGCCAATCAGCGAGCTTCAAGTTTTTGCAGCTAAGTCCAATCTTATTTTTAGGGTCAGAGGCGAATTAAATTTCGAACCTACAATCTTTTGTGGCAAACACAAATAAAAATGGTGATAAGTAGTTTAGAGAATTTTACATCTGCCGACCTGTGCTCAGCTAAGCCAAGGTAACAAGACTAGATAAACAGCACATACATGGAATGCACTCACTCAAGTTAACAAAAATGGAGATAATAAAATCAAGTTCATGTTCATTGAAGGTATTGCCTTGCATCTCAGTGCGTAGTGTCCACTATTCCGCGTCCCAGTAGCTACGGCTTCGGCGCAATCAGAAAAGAGTTTCACGGAAATTGAACTGGAGATTATATATCCTGCCCACAGATAGTGTAACGGGATAGATTAAGAGTACCTTCACTCTTTCGAGAATGGGACACACTAGTGACGATATACCGATGTCTGGGAGCCACCCAATGAATCGGTTTATATTATATTGGTCCTATGCTAGGTACTTTTTAGTTTGTATATAGGCATAACTAAGAGCCTACCTAGAAATATATTCAGTCTTTATCATACCTGCTGTCGGTAAAGTCTCCTTTGGCCGGAGACTGTGGGCTGCAGTTCAGTGGGAGTTTGCACACTCTGTAAAACACACTTCCGCAGTGCAAGGTACTGTTGTGACCCTATCACAGGTAGTGCGTACCACGTTGAAGAAGCGCTCAGCTGAGTTGGAGTAGGGTGAGCGAAAGAAAATCATAAGTTATCTCTTTGGCAACCACGGGGTGCCACTTTTACATCTCCTCCTCACACAAATAATTTCTGTTATGCAAATATTAGCCATTGTTGTCACTATCATCCTCTTAATCGTCAACACTAGGTCCCAAATAGGGCTCAACCGTCGTCTTCCACCGCTGCTGAAGCAGAAACTAGCCCTACATGGACGCGTACATATCAAACCTTATCACCGAGGTGTCAAAGGTTTTTGATCGAGGCCCTGAGACGTAGGATGTATACCAAAACCAAGATTGCAATAGAAGATCAATCTCCCACCTAAACAGCCCTTGGCTCAGTCATTTGACGAAACTGCGTGGGGTACGTGAGTAAGGAACTTTATGTGGCCACGAAACGAGAGGTCATCATCAAAACAATTGAAGAGGAGTGCCATCCTGAGCGGTGGGGCTTTCTGTGACCTCGACGCTGTAGCATGTATTAATCCAACGGAGTTCTCGAAAGTGCGGGCCCATCCGGCGAATACTAAGCTGAAGCTGTTCGAGATTCCAACTGTGATCGAGTACTCCACAATCCTGAAGACTGTCCATACCACGGACAAGTACTTCTACACGCATTGGGATGGAATTTATGTAGCTTGATCAGAATTAAATTACAAATTACGTTCAATAGAAACGAGCCGCCTATTTCATAGCGCAACTGCTATTAGTATCCACCTAGATATGGCTACATTGTAGCTGTACAAATGACCTCTTTATAGTACTAATAACATGGATTATGACAATGTAAAGGCGTTCGAGTATGAAACCGTCGCTTCGATCGTCCGGTGTGATGGGCTTCTTAGTCATGTCCGTTACCTCTAATTTGTCATATACGTTTGACGTCACGGCTGTTGACGTCCTGGCGATGTAACGTCGACAGCACTAGTCACGGGAAAGGCTCGGACAATCCTTTCGACCTCGCGCCATCAATTGCTTCGACTTCTGAACGCATGACAGTCGAAATCGAGACCTCATTCGCCTACAATCGTCCAAGAATCAACAACGATGTTGTCTCCATCGACACTTTTGACACATCTGATCGTCGTTGGATTCTTCGTCGCAGCTGCAGGCGCCACGCTCTTGTCCTTCTCCAACAGCTACGCAACCGACGTAGACTCGGATCATGAAGACAGTGACAAGGTCAAACCGGTTCCATATCTACCCGGTGGTCATCCGTTACTCGGTCATACATTGATCATGGCACGGAATCTCGACCGATTCCAGGACTGGTTAGTCGAAACGAGCATTGCTCGCAATGGAGAACCCTTCGTACTACGTCAACCAGGCAAGAATGACTGGTTGTTTTCAGCTCGACCGGAAGATTTCGACCAGATCTTGAAAATACATTTTGACACATTTATCAAAGGACCTCAAGTACGTGAACTTCTGGATGATTTCATGGGTGAAAACATTGTCATTATCAATGGACATCGCTGGAAATTCCAACGTAAAGCACTTGTGAATCTCTTTACTGCAAGAGCATTGCGAGATCATATGACTCCGATCGTTCAGAAATGTGCATTAGCATTGCAACGAGCATTTGCGAAAGCAGCACAATTTGATGAAGTGGTTGATGTGCATCATCTGATGGGACGATTCACGCTGGAAACGTTTGCAGAGATTGAGTTTGGTGCACAATTGGGACTTTTAGAGTGGGGGGAAGAGCATCAATTCGAGACGGCGATCGATGATGCCAACCACATTTCGTTGGAGAGATTTGCAGTACCCATGTGGGTCTGGAAACTCAAGAGATGGTTAAATGTCGGCTCGGAACGGCGTCTACGAGAAGATATGAAGGTGATTTCGACCTTTGTGATGAATTGCATCTCTGGAGCTATTGATCGTCGCAAACAGCGACTGGAAGCTGCAGCAAGGGGAGAACCATTGGGACCAGTAGCAAAGGACATTGTGTCCATTTTGCTTGATAGTGAAGACACAACGGGTGAACCTGTGTTGCCTAAGGATGTGTTCAACATCTCCCTTGCTGGTGTTTTGGCTGGTAAAGACACAACTGGAGATGCTATGAGTTGGTTGATGCACTTGTTGCATGAAAACCCAAGAGTTGAGAACAAATTGAGAGCACAACTACTTGCAAAGATCCCCAAGTTTGCAGTAGATGAAAGCTACGTGCCTTCCATGGAGGAACTAGATGCTGTGACTTATTTGGAGGCTACGATACGTGAGAGTTTGCGTCTTAAACCACCAGCTCCTTGTGTCACGCAGCACTGCACTCAAGACACAGTGTTCCCAGACGGCACTTTTATCGCCAAGGGAACGGATACAACGTTGTTGTATCATGCTTCAGCATTGCTACCAAGTGTCTGGGGTCCAGATGCTGCTGAGTTCAATCCGGAACGATTCCTAGATGAGAATGATAAACTTATTATCTTGCCACCGTTGAAGTTTATCGCCTTCAGTGCTGGGCCACGCAAATGTGTCGGTCGCAAACTTGCGATGATCGAGATGAAGGTCGTGACGGCGTGTTTGGTGAGCCGTTTTCGCCTGGTTCAAGTGCCTGGACAAGATATTCGCGGTACCATGGGCATTAGTCTTGGCATGAAGTACGGCATGAAGGTGACTGTCGAACCTACACCTGGAGTCGCTGCTCGTGCTTGAAGTGGAGAGCATTGACCTCGTCAATGTGTTTGTCAGCGTTCTTTGATCATGTATATTCACATTCCTCTTCATTGTCTTGGACGAACACTTAATTGAATTCATTAACATGCTACATGTATGTACTTTCAACAGATCAAACACCTCACAATTTACATCATCCTTGCTGTCGCGTGCGTCCGTGCAAGTGTTTTCTCGGCCACAATATTCAGTTGAAACAGAGTTTGGTGCATCCTCTCGAACTCGGAACGTGGCGGTGCATTTTCGTTGGCAGTGGCGGGAATGAAGTCGTCATCGTAGAATCGATGATGCGATCTCCATACCGTGAGTGTGCTTTCTTCCGAGTCGCCTGACATGTTTGGGCTTGGATCGGGCTGTGCTACCACAGAGCTATTGGATTCTTCGTCACTAAAGCAAAAGTCTGCTTCATCTAGCTCCCTCGAAAATGGGTCGGTGTCCAAACTTTCGTCAGCTGTAGAATTGGTGGGCATGTCTGCAGACATGTTGGTTTTCACTACAGATCGACGCCGACCACTTCCACGACTGCGAGTTATTGTATCGAGCGGATACATTTGAGGTAATGGAGATTGAAGAGCTGCTGTTGCAGATCTGGATGACGATTGTGAACGTTGTCTGAGGAAGAAGTCGGCGATTACTTGAAACTCAGGCTCTCCTGGTAGAACTCCCCATGTAACTCTCGCATCACGCATACACGTTGAACAACAAGCACGTTTCGAGACTGGTGCATCCAGACCCAAGAAGAGAACCTGCTTGGAATTGGCAATGCAGTTAGAGCAAACCGTAGCTCCACAGACTCCACATTGTAATAAATGTCTGTCCAAGCCGAATAACAATTTTTTCTTTGTCTTGAAGCAGATAGAACACTCAGAATGCTTAGAACTACGAATAACATCGTGGTTACGACGTGCCAGAAGGGTGAGTTTCTTCGCCAAACCAATTCCAACACCATTTAGAAGACCAATCATGAAAGACTTGGTAGCAGCCGTGATCAACTTCTTGGCCATTTTTCCACGATTTTTTCCCAAGTCGAAGATGCCACGCACAATTACGTGTAGATATCCATGTGTAGTTTCTCGAAACAAGCAGGTGACGTACATCTTTGCTCTTGAAACTCCACGGGCCTCAAATGGACGACATTGTGGTAAATCCACGGAATGCAGGACCAAATAACCATAACGTTTACCTTCTCGGTCCTTCTCAACACCAGTAGCTTTCAGATAGCAAATATCGACAGAGTATGCTGTGAGTTTGGGGAGTGCCCAAATGAAGTCAGCCGAATGGAATGGGTCTTCAGGTGTCGGTCCTTCAGCAGTGCCCAGCCACACACAGTCTTTAGGAGCATTCTTGTACCAGAAACCTGTCATTAAGTCTTCTTGAGAGGATGCTGTCATGCCGTACATCATGTCCTCCATCGACCCTCGTACTTGTCCGTCACAGACCATAGTCGAGTAGCCATTGTCCACTGCTTGACGGACGTCAGGAAGCGGTTCTTCTCTTGCCAGTTCCTGCAGTGTTCGACCTCCCCGAATTCGTTTGAAGAACCGAAGTTCCTTGCTCATTTGCACCTGTTTCCATTCGTGAGGGTCTAGCGGTGGGAGTAGCTGGTCACGACGCTCTGTGAATTGTTGTTCGGCGATAAGCAGTGTGTCTACACGCTCTCGCACAATGTCAGTATACTCTTGACGCTTGGCTCCGATAGGATGGTAACACCCTGGTGAAATGGGGAAGCCCTGAAGAGGAGACCTGTCTTCAGCCATATCGGGTCGCAGGTCATCCACGTTCATCGAAGCTGGACTCATGTACTCGACGTCAAGTTCGCAAGTGAGCGGTGCTAGTGGGAGAGTTGAATCGGTATCATCGACTTATTGGGAAGGGAATGGAACGACAACGTCCAACGAGATGACGCGAGACACTGTCGCACTCACACAACACAGACGAGGACAAGAACGTTTATGATCTCTATGCAATGAGCTCAACAAGTCAAACATTGCGCAGATCTTGCAGCTGAGACGCATCCAGCAGTGACCTTGATGACTGTCATCAAGGACCATTCTCACACGTCGCAGATTCACACGTCACAGATTCACACGTCACAGATGCTCTTATGCCATTGAAGCATATAAAATTCTTGTCAATTCAACTTGCTCTTCAACCGTTCAATAATTGACTGGTCATTACTGTATCAATCATGGCGTGGGGGAAGAAGACTGGCGTTGAGGACTTGCTGCAGAAGCTGAGCAACCCCAAGACAGCCAAGAGTCTCTATGTCATGAGTACACGCTCGATGAGCGACTCGGACTTTGTTCGGTTAGCGTCCTCTATCCGCAGTAACACTCTATTAGAGGAACTCTATCTGTCTGGTCATGAATTGGGACCTTCAAGTCTACAGGCATTTGCTGAGGCTTTGGCAATGAATTCGACGCTTAAACACTTGAGTCTTGGCTCGGAGAGACTCGGAGATGAAGCTGTGCAAATTCTGTGTAATGGTTTGGCTCGTAACTCGCAGTCGGGACTGCAGAATTGGGACTTGGAATTCAAGTCACTTGGGGTGCATGGAGCATCGGCAGTAGCCGAGTTGCTTCAGACCAACAAGGCATTGACAACGGTGACATTGTCCCGTAACCAGATTGGAGATGAAGGAGTCGAGAAATTGGCCAACGGGTTGAGTGACAATGCGGAGTCGGGAGTTCAAGAGCTCAATTTGACGGATGTGGGCATTTCAGGAACTGGACTTGACCATTTAGCGGTGGTGATGAAGAAGAACTTGTTGACGACGTTGCAATTGTCGTTTAATAACTTGGAGACAGCTACGTCCAAGTTCTTTGATGCATTGGCCACGAACAAGTCGCTGATGAAGCTGCAACTCAAAGAATGCAAGTTGAAGGATGAACATGTAGCTGCACTTGCTGCTGCGTTGAAACAAAACACGACGTTGGTGGAAGTTGATATCTCGGACAATGAACTGACTCATGTGGCGTGTGTTTCTCTGGCGGAGGGACTTCGTGAAAACAAGGCGTTGAAGATCCTGCGTCTCAATAACAACAAGTGTCAGGATGAAGGAGCTCAAGCTCTTGCAGACGTACTGGCAGCACACAACATGACGTTGACATACCTGGACATGGGCAACAATGGACTCACGAGTAGTGGCATGACGCCACTGTTGAAGGCGCAGTCGCTCACGCAGTTGCATCTGTTCAACAACAAGTTGGGTGAGGGTCTCAACGACTTGCTGCCTGCACTACTAGCCAACTCGGTCATCGAAACATTTGGTATTGGGGCTAACCAGCTGCATGAAGTGCTGAGTGTGACAATGTTTGATGCCCTGCACTCGCACTCGTCTCTAAAAACGCTCGAGATGGGAGGAAACACCCTCGGTAAAGAGGGACACGACGCTCTCGATAAGCTGAAGGAGGCGAACCACTCCCTGGATGTTGCAGTTGACAAGAACGCTCAAAATGAAGATGGGAGCTTTGATTTCCAGAACCAGCAGTAGATGGCTTTTGCATTAGCCCTGCTTTTGGGCTGTATGATTAAATAGATGGATCGGTGTTTGCGGTCCTTTGACGACAAATACTTCCTGTAGCGCTGCCACTACATTTCACCTGTAGAATAGCCTTACTCCTCAGTTTGCTTCGTGTTGTTCACACGCAAGTTTGCAAACGCGGCCTCGATGGAGTCCACCGACAGCGCCTGTCGAAATTGCACGAGATCCTCTTTCATGCCCTGCTGCCATTTCTGCACTTCGACTTGGATGGCTTGCAGCTGTGTTAATGCATTCGCCTCGTCTTCTTCTGTAAGCTTGCGCACATACTCACTCCAGATTGCATAGTCCTCCTCCAACTTCAGCACCTTCATATGGGACTCGACAATACCCGCCTCAAACTTGTCGATGCGAGCTTGTAGATTCAAGTGATACTCATGAGCATCGTGCACTGTCTTCGCTGCGTGTAATATACCAGCAATGCAGAAAGTTGCCGCTAGAAACATGATAATCGTGATACCTAAGGAGCAACTCCAGCTCAGATTGGCTGGACGGGAGTTGGCTAGAGGGGGGCGTCTTTCTGGGATAGCTGTAGGTGGAGCCGGGTCGGTATCATGTTTTGAATTGGTTGGCGTTGACACCACCGCTTCAACAAAGCATGGTACTGACTGGAATGACCTGTTCTCGGCAGTCTGTCCTAGGCTTGCCTTTGGGCTGTCTTCCTTTGCTCCATTGTCGGTATTACTATCGCCATCAGATGTATTCTTTGGATCATGATCGATATCTTCGCCTAGCACATTCCGTTGAGCATTGGCAAAAGCGGAAGTCACCTTTGCTCCCATCTGTGTAGGCGGAGGATAACGCT
This sequence comes from Phytophthora litchii, assembly GCA_002812785.1. Lineage (NCBI taxonomy): Eukaryota > Oomycota > Peronosporomycetes > Peronosporales > Peronosporaceae > Phytophthora > Phytophthora litchii. The sequence continues at coordinate 36,957 of PCFV01000178.1, read as the reverse complement.
GTTGAAAAGGTCTTGACTGCACGTAAAGACCTTGTGTAGGCGACTGCGGTCTCAGATAGTGTTCACGCTTGGGTTGCTGAAGTTTATCGTAGCAACTGTGGCTCAACGGAACCTCCTTAGCAGCAAACAGTTTCTCTGCAGCATCAAAACGCTCAGCCTGCTCATGAACGATAAACGATTCCTGGTCTTGGGCAATTTCTTTATGACTGACATTTGATGTCGGGCGCGGACTGTAGGTTTCTCAACGAAGTCCGGCTTGGATTTCGCGATAGCTTGATCAATCGGCAGTAGACTAGGAGACTGGGACTGAATCGTCAGAAGTTCATTATCCTCCGACTGCTGGTGCTCATCGTCGGAAGCTGTGGTGTGGAGCAACTCCGACTCACACGAATGCGATGGGGATACCTGCTCAAAGAAGGCACTCTTCTCCTTGCTCGGAGTATCTGCTAAAAGTGGGCTCCTTGCATATCGATCCGCATGCGTCAACCTCTCCAAATACGAAGGTTCCTTCTTCGTCGACTCTCCCCAATGCTCCACAGTGTGCGTTGCCATCGACAGCTCCACCAATTCTTCAGCAGTACTCACGGTGTTGGTTGTGCACCGCGCGAGTGATTCGTGACGTTGATTGAATGGAGGATTACTGTTGTCTTCGTTTCTTGTCATAGCACGAAGACGATTCATTTCATCACGAACATTGAGCAAGCCTGTTAGTGCATCATTGGAGGTATTCACTTCCACCGTTATCTCGTTCTTGTCAATGACTTCTTCGTCTTCATTATCATTTTGCACCGTAAAGTTTTCCTGTGGCGATGACCCAGCAAACTCGTGTCTCTTTGCTATATCAGCAACTTTCACTTCTTCCACAGTCGTAGGATCTCCCAGCCGAACAGCAAAATCTGATTGATCATAATCATCGCTTAGGCGATCAATTTCATCTTCATGATCAAATTTGTGTCTAGGCCCGTCATCAAGTCGCCACTCATCTGGGAAAATATCGTTGCCACTCGTGAGTATACTCGATTTCGACTGGTCAGCATCATCCTCAACGAAGACGTTATCACCATCGCTTCGAGCAGTGCTATCATCTAGTCTGCGTTGACTCCACTCATTATCGAACTCGACATGGTCCTTACCGTCGGAAAGGTGGCCAGTATCATCTGCACTGTCAAACATATCGTCACCATAGTCTGGCTCGCGCAAAGGTGACTCTACGTCTTGGTCGAGTAGGCTGCTGCGCATATAAGGCTCCGGTGTTATTCCCACTTGACGCGGTTGAATAACCTCTTCTGTCTTAGGCAGCTCAGGATGTGGCAGCTCAGGCTGGTACGTGTGCAGATCCTCGTGCTCTTGACGGGCGAACGTTCGCCGTCTAGGTCGAAGTGTTACATTGTCCGTGGGCGGTGACGGGGATGTCGACGTTGCAACTGAGCTTGGAATGGGCTTGCTAAAATATTCGTCGCTTGCACTCAAAAGGTTCATCTCAGTCTTTTTCTCTTCGAATTTCGCACTTCCAACAGGTGTGGACGGCCCACTACTTCCACACGTTTTAAATGTAAAACTACCTGAACGAGGGAGCAGAGATGGTCGTTGCTCTGGCGAACTGATAGCTCTTGCAGGTGATTCTAGGCGTTTCTTGTTGAAAAAACTCGGGCTGTGATTTGATGGACTGGGAATCTTCGAAACCTTAAGCTGCCGGGCTGTGGGATGCAAAAGCGACATCTCTTCGACACTATATGCGTTTGAGGACCGCGCTACAGCCGCTTGACTTGGTATACCCGCTGGAGGACTGGGAATTGGTGCGAGTGGCTGTACATTCCTTGGTTTCGGAAGGTATTCATGTTTTTCATCGAATGCCTCTAGCATATCATCCTGTTGATCAGGTCCAGTCGAAAACTCCGGGTTGTCGAACAAACGTCGAGAAATGCTCCCATGTTCACTGCTTTCTTGTTGGATCTGGACTTCTCGTTCTGCTGGCAGCTTTGGTGGGGGTGTTGCCGACACATGAATCTCGATATTTTGCTCACGTTTGTGCCGGTGAGACTTGCGGAAACTTGCCCGCGACTGCATGAATGATCTGCTTCGAGAACACGAGTCTAACTTGTCGGCCAACTCTGGAAATCTGTTCAGGATTGCTTCGGCCAACGGTGAGTCTCGATGTTCAGTGATAAGTAGTGCTTTTGATTGAGTTGAGGGAAAATCCACCAGTTCATCCACCCGCTCAATCCATCTTGACGACACTCTTGTAAGAACTTCACGCGCCACCTTCCGGACTTTCTCGTTCTGATCTTCTAGACCTCGTCGAATAATCTCCAGCACGTCCGCCTCATACGGCAGTACTTCCTCATCACTCCAGTAAACGAAAACAATTCGCAGTTGCTCCAGTACCAATGTGCGAGTTTTATCTTTTCATTCAAAACAGTTAAAAAGATGAAAACTTCCCAAAACACACAAAGGACGTACCTTGCATTAACTGCAAGTAGATCTTCCTCATACGCGACAGATCGTATCTCATGACCTCTGATAGCTTGGATAGTAGCTTAGACCCTGGCTGTCGGATAGCAGCGGACGTACTCTTGGCTGTGGCGACGATCTGAGGCAGTAAGGCGTTCGCCATGTCCTCGAAATCTTGTCCCAGAGCTTTGACGATCCTCAGAAGACTCTCACACACATCTTTCACGAGCTTGGATCGGATCGAGACCAGCTGCATCCCGATACCAACCTATAATATAATATAATATAGTTAATACATATAATAACTTATTCAAAAAGTATCACCGATACCAACCTATAATATAATATAATAAAGTTAATAAATATAATAACTTATTCAAAAAGTATCATAAAGTAACGGTTAAAGCCGTTGGGGATCGTACAGAGAGGCTTAGGAGCAGACGCACTACATCCTGGTGGTTGACATCGTGCCCAAGGGATTCTACAGCTGTCGCTAGCTCCTCAATAGCCGAGGAACTGTCCTTCCAGTCCGTGTCAGGGTCGCTTAGCAGCTTCCGAGTCTCTTGAACCTGATGCAAATATCGATATATAAAGTGATACAGGTCGAGTTAGGAGCTAAGGACGGTCTTGGCAGACAGAGAAGTGTCTTGTTCACCTGTCGATTGAGTCGATCCATGCTTATAGACGCGCTGGAGGCCGTAGTCGCCGTCGCGTAGAGCTCACCGCCTGTCCCGGAGCTCGTGGTCCTTTGCGTGCAATGCAGGAGTGCGCACTTAACTGCTGCAACATTCGGACGACATTCGAGCGAGTTCACCAATGGACGAGATGAACTGTCAAAAGGAATAGTTGAACCTTTGAGATCGAATATGGGTACACTCACTTCAACATGCGCAGCTCATGTATTTCGCCTTCATAGTTCATTGTGAAATGCTATACTAATGTGCGTTCATCTGACGCGCCACGAGGGTCTTGTAGATGCCGTTGGGTAATTGCATCAGCTGGTCGTGCGTACCTTGCTCCACGATGGCACCGTCATGAGTCACAGCGATGAGGTTTGCATTGCGAATTGTCGAGAGTCGATGAGCCACGATGATCGTGGTGCGCTGCTTGAGCGTGAGCAATCGGTCTAGTGATGCCTGTACTACGCGTTCGCTCTCGTTGTCCAGAGCGCTGGTAGCCTCGTCCAGTAACAGCACCGCTGGATCACGTAGGATCGCACGAGCAATGGCGATACGCTGCTTCTGACCTCCTGACACTTGTGCACCTCGATCGCCAACGTCGGTGTCAAAGCCGCACGGGAAGTTGCTGATGAAATCGAACGCATTCGCCTTTTTTGCTGCCTCAATGATCTCCTCTCGGGTCGATCCAGGCTTTCCGAGCTCGATATTTTCTGCGATAGTACCGGCAAACAGCACCGGCTCCTGACTTACGAGGGACACGTTCTCGCGCAGCCACTGCAGGTTCAGCTCCTTGAGGTTGTTACCATCCAGTGTCACCACACCAGCAGCAGGGTCATAGAATCGCTCCATCAACGAAATTGCCGTACTCTTGCCGCTTCCACTAGCGCCCACAAGCGCAACAGTCTGGCCTCGTGCAATCTTCAAGCTGTAGTTCTTGTAGATCTTGGCGTCAGGACGAGCGGGGTACGTGAACTCCAAATTACGGAACTCAATGTCACCATCGACATGCTCCAATGAACGTCCCGTGCCCGAGGTGGCATCAATTAACGGCTTTCGATCAATGACCTTGAACACACGCTGGGCTGAGCGTTTGGCCTTGGCTCCATCTGACGCGCCTTGTGCAGCCATTCCCATTGCAAATGTACTGAGCATGATAACCATGAGTACCATGAAAAACTCCTCGAACGTAATGATGCCGCGCGAAATCCAGCGTCCACTGATGTAAAAGAGGAAGGCCATAACCAAGAACATTGCACCTTGTGATACTCCGAACGCCATGCCTCCGACAATTCCGATTTTGACGTCAGCCGCCTTCGAGACGTCTAGGTACCCAACGTACAACGTATTTAGTGCCACCTCCATGCTAAACGAAGCAACCGTCCGAATAGACCCAATCGCCTCAGCAAGCAGAGATCCTGCTGCAGTGTCAGCGTCATTGTTCTTCTTGTTTCCAGATGTACCAGCCATTTGCTGAGCCTGAATAAAGGAGGACGCAACCAGCACTGGGAATGCCGCTAGCAAAATGAGGGTCATCTGCCAACTGTAGAAGAACGCAATAGCGAACGCGATCGTGAGCGTCGTGAGATTCACCAGTCCTCTATTGAGTGTTTCCGAGGTCATAGCCTGCAGTATCGCAGAGTCCGTGGCAAGACGAGACACCAGTGCACCTGACGAGTTCTCGTCCAAGTCAAACCAACCAATTTCCTGGTGCAACATCGCACTGAACGTGGCCAACCGAACACGAGTGACGAGGTTTTGCGAGACCACAGCAAAGCCATAGTGCTGTAGCGTAATGGACAAGGCGAACAGAATTCCGAGGCCAACAAAACCGAGCGCCCACCAGCGCGCGTGATCCATCATCTCATGCTTCGTGTAGTCGAGGTGGAAGAAAAGTACGGTGACCTTCACGAGAAGTACACCCCATACCGGGAACACCGCAGCATTGACAATGGCACCTAGAGCGCCCACAACCATAAATTTCCACTCAGGTAAAGACATTTTCCAGACTCGAGCCATCGAGACTGGGGGAAGATTGACGTCGCCCAGCTCGTTGTCACCCGCTGCAAGAGCAGCTTCTTTCTCATTCAAACTGTGTCGGCTAATCGAATGTCGTGAAGACCGACCAGATCGCACGATATGATCGTCATTCGCCTCAATATCCTCCACTGCCATCACTTCGGGAATGCTTTCTTCTTTTTCACTTAATGCCACGCGGTTCTGGGCTTCTACCAAGAGACGGTAATGACCACTTTCCAACTTCATCAGTTCATCGTGCGAACCAATTTCTACGATCGCCCCACCACTGTGTACTGCGATGCGACTGGCATTGCGGATGGTAGACAATCGGTGGGCGATAATGATAGTAGTCCGGTGCGAATTCGCAAGTAGTTGGTCGAGAGACGCTTGGACAATTCGCTCGCTCTCTGTATCAAGGGCACTGGTAGCCTCATCGAGCAGTAAAATAGGCGGGTTCTTAATAATGGCACGAGCAATGGCAATCCGCTGCTTCTGTCCACCGGAGAGCTGAGCGCCACGCTCGCCCACCTCAGTCTGGAACCCCTGAGGGAATTCCTTGATGAAATTGTACGCGTTAGCCATTTTAGCAGCTTCAATCACCTGTTCGTCCGTTGCTGAGGGGCAGCCGTAGCGAATATTCTCCATGATAGACGTAGCAAAGAGTGAAGGCTCTTGGCCCACCAGTCCGACCTGCGAACGTAGCCACTTCACGTTCAGCAAACGAACATCCACACCGTCGATGCTCACAGTACCGCTAAGCGGATCGTAGAAACGTTCGAGAAGCGACACCATTGTACTCTTGCCACTGCCACTGGGACCAACTAGCGCCACGGTCTCACCCGGTTCAATTGTCAAGGAGTAATTGCTGCACACTTGAACCTCAGGGCGTGAAGGGTAGGCAAAGGAAACGTTATCGATCTGAATGCGGCCAATAACCTTGTCCAGCTTTTTGCCTTCATCACTCAACGGGTTGATGAGCGAAGGTCGCTTGATGGTTTGAAATACGGGGAATGCCGCAGCACGAGCCGAAGTGATAGCTTCTGCGCTTGGAGCAGCCTGACCGAGAGCCATAGCACCCATGATAACCGAGAAGAAGACTGTAAGAACTCGACCACCGTCGTAGCATCCGTAACCAGTGCAATGGTTGCCGTCCAGATTGTCATTAGCCACCATGAGCGCACCAAAGTACATTCCACCTGCGTAAGTGCAGAACACTGTACCGAACATAAGTCCCGTGCCCCATCCAACAGCAAGGCCCTTCTTGATCCCCGCTGCCGTCGACATCCCCAGTGCGTGTTCATATTTACTGATGAAATGGTTGATAGAATTGAACATGTGCACTGTCCGCACATTACTCAGGGCTTCCTGTGCCACAGCGCCAGCTTTACCGTACGACTCGAGACCTGCTTGTGTAGCCGTAGATAGCACCTTCATCGCCAAAAAGGCCGTGAAGGCAATGAAAGGTGTGAACGCAAGCAAGATCAACGCTAGTTGCCAGCCTTTGACAAGGCCAATAACAATGCCAGACACCGCCATGGAGAAGAAATTGAGTCCGTCGCCAATTTTACGACCCATTCCTTCCTGGATAGTCACCGTTGCTTCAGCGACTCGCGAGCCCAATTGCATTGGTTCATTCACATCGAACCAACCAATTTCCTTGGTCATGATCGCACTCACATACTCGCTTCGAATGCGTTTAGCTTGACGTGATGCAGTGATGGTCCAACAAGCAACTTGAAAGCTACCAGCGATAAAGACTGCAATACCAACGAACACGAAGTTGAGCGCAACACTTTTGATGCCGCTCTCGATGTTCGCGTTTGGATCTGCGGGATTAAAAGTATTGAGGACGTCTCCGAAGAGAACGATCTGGATCGGCTGCGAGACGCCTGCAGTCAAGGCTCCGACTGTGCCTAGAAACATGAGGAGCTTGTCGATTCTATCGGCGTACGAGAAGAGCTCGCCCATTGACACAACTTGTCCATCGACAGCACTTTTGTCCTTGGACGACGTCTGTTCCGGGTTTTCCACGCGGTTGAACGCGACGTCCAGTCGATTGGCCTCCTCAATGTGCTTTGGGGTCTCCGACACCGCATACGTGGCTGTGGACCCCATTTTCAAATGATCTGTCGCCGCTATGATGAGACTTTGGAACTGGACGTGAACCTCTGGGAGCAAATTGCAGAGTGAGGGATAATTTTGTCGCGTCGTGAGCTCACGATCAGTTGCGCATGTAAATTGCAGAGTGAGGGATAATTTTGTCACGTCGTGAGCTCACGATCAGTTGCGGCATGCTGGTGCAGTAATCGGGCTGAATCTTACCACACACTAGTCCCACGACTGCTGCAGCTATTACGATTGAAACGACCGCCTTCAGCTCCAGTCACTGGTTGCGACGTCGTCACCACCGTCACTCAGTAACGGCTCGTGCAAAAAATACTTTAGAGCTTACCGCCACAACGAAAGATAGCGCAACCTGCCATGTGGTAGATGGAGTGATAGCGTGACAGCGGACAACAGCTTGTTGTCAAGAAGATGCATGCGAGGAAAGGCGAGCACGTTTGGCGGTTGCAAGCGCGGCTGGACCACCAAAAGCACGCTCGTGTCGTTTTGTGCTGACGTGCGAAGGGGCCATCTCTGCAATGGGTTTAACTCACGCGAGGTGACTCACCAAGTACCTCCACTGCTAGCGGTACAACTAGATGCACTCTGCTTAAAGCGGTGCTTTGGCCTAAACTTACGCCAGAGATCTGCATCGAGCAGATGTTAGACTCGAACAGAGGCATTATAGAGCGGTATTTCAGGACAGCTTGACACGACCATGTGCTAATGCCAACGAGAATGTTGGTACGAACTCATCCCATTGGTGTCCCATTGTGGATGCAGGCATGACAATCCGAGTGTGACCTTCACTTTGAAGTGATTGTTACTTCCAGCATCATTCTCATGGTAACGTGAGATGGATGCCGTTGTGAATATCGAAATCACGAAGGTCTAGAGCTAGTGGGATCAACCGTAGTCGCTGCTAGCGACGTCAGTGACGGCTGTAAGTCGACGAGCTGCATGATTCCGCTGCAATGCGCAGATACAAATTGGATGTGAGTTCTGATACAATACCGCACTCAACAGTAATCTGTTGCGTTAATAGGTCTACAAGTCAATTTAAGTTCTGCCGAGCGTTCAAGAGAGACGTTGGTAGTGTAAACTATTAATAATAACGTGGTCGAAGTACAGCTGCCTGCATCTAGAGTCGGGACTCAGAATGGGGAGTAGAAGAACGCGACTTCCTGTACCGTATTCAGAAAACAAAGTCGGAACCTTCACCAGCTTCCACTAAAAATCAACATATATCACTCAACAGAAATCCCTAACGGTCATACTGACCAGTATGTCTCCCACTTAAGGATTCTGTCTAATGGTCTTAAAGCGAGAAAAGGAAAACTACCACCATGAGAACCTTCTCCACTCTTCACATTCTATCCTGCAAAAGAATTCATACAAATGGATTTTCAGGTGGCTACATTTTAATTCTGTCGTAATATTCCTTAAATTACGCTAATTCTCACCTAAATCATGGGTCCCTATTTCATCTGATTTATTTCGCAGTACGGGGTCAATAGCTCTGCCATACGCCGACCCGACACCAGTAGCCATCTCCCGAGCGATGCGTTGTTTCTCGTGCTTCTCCAAGTGCTTCGGTCGCAACGATTCGTTATCGACTCCAAAGGGCGATGCAACCACTGACACTGTCGTGGAGGACACAACCGTGTCTGTCGCCACTCCCACAAGCGGTAAAGGCAAAGGCAAAGTGACGGACTCGTATACTCTGGGCAAAGTCATTGGCTCTGGCTCGTACTCGGTCGTACGCGAGAGTGTCCACAAGAAGAGCAAGCAAAAGTTTGCAATCAAGTGCATCAAGCGGTCGGAATTATCCGAAGAAGACGACGAAGCCATTCAATTCGAAGTGTCCATCTTGCAGCAGATGAAACATCGTCATATTATGACACTGGAAGAGTTCTTTGTCGAACCAGAGTACTATTACCTTGTGACAGAGTTTGTCGGCGGTGGAGAACTCTTTGATCGCATTGTGGAGAAAACGTTCTATACGGAAAAAGAAGCACGAGACTTGGTCAAGATCCTCATTGATGCCATCAAGTATTGCCACGATCAGAATGTGGTCCATCGTGATCTTAAACCGGAGAATTTGCTGCTCATGTCGGCAGATGACGATGCCAGTATCAAACTCGCGGACTTTGGATTTGCGAAAACAGTGACGAAAGATGATTCCGGGCTGGTGACCACTTGTGGCACACCGGGATATGTCGCTCCTGAGATTTTGGAAGGAGCATCGTACGGTAAACCGGTCGATATCTGGAGCATTGGTGTCATCACATACATCTTGTTGTGTGGATATCCACCTTTCCATGACGACTCGCAGCCACTTTTGTTCAAGAAGATCAGGAAGGGCAAGTACTACTACGACTCACCGTACTGGGACAATGTGTCGACGGATGCCAAGGAATTCATCTCCAAGATGTTGGTGGTGAACCCTAAAGATCGAGCTTCAGCTGGAGAACTGCTGGAGCACAAGTGGATCACCGGAACGGATGTCGCTACGGTGCCACTTACCAGCGCATTGACCGAACTCCGACGCTTCCACGCACGCAAGAAATTCAAAGCAGCTGTGCATTCCGTTCAGGCCACCATCAGCATGAACAAGGCATTGTCGGGTCTGGGTGAATCCGCTAGGAACAGCAACTCCGCAGTGTCTCTTTAGATCACAGGACAGATGACCCAACGACTTATAGCAGCGACGACGCAAGAGGTCGGCTTGGTACTTGCTAACGATCCACGCGATGATCACGTCGACTCCTCTTAACGCTCGGTTGCTGCTTTGCACAAATTTATTCGTCATTCTCTATTGCTAGGTGGTGCTTTGAATCAGCTGCGATTGATGTCTCGACGTGTTTCACCTCAGTTTGTTTTCTCTTTATTGCCGCCATTGCGACGCAGGTGCAAAGCGTCTAGCAGGTTCTCCTTGAACGAGCCAAGCTTGTACGGGTTAAAGTTGACGTCGTCTACCGAAAAACTCTCTTCAGTGTTCATGATGGAGTCAGGTGAGAAAAGGCCACCCCAAGATGCATCCAGTGTCTTTTTCAGCTCGCGACGCGGCACTGACAGCTTCGGTCGCTTTCGGAAGTTCAATCGCTTAAAGAGGAAGCGGAACATTCGGCGTCCTGATGTCTCACCGTCCATATCCGCTTCCTCGTGCAGATCTTCACGCTTGAAAGATTCATTTGCCGTCTCGTTTTGAGCAATTCGTTTCAGCTGCATCAATATGAACACCCAGAGAATAATGCTGGTCATGAGGCACATGGCTGTGACGAAGCCCAGCGCTTGATTGTTCTGAAAACACAAAAGGGTTACTCTCTTTCAATAAAGATAACAAGAACAACACGTACCGCTATGAACGACTGCAGGATCTTAGCGGTCTCCGTTCTGCCGACCTCCGCCATGGTCACACCACGAATATGAAAGAGGTCATCTGTCTACATTGAGGCACCAAAACGACATCAGATCTCGGCAATACTCCCGTCTGCAAGATATAGCAGCAAATACCTGGACGAGGAATATACTACTTGTGACATAGAAGCCTTCAAGACTCACAGCGAGCTGAACCTAGATATCAAACGGGACCACGGAACAATCTATAAGTACCATGGTCATTGCTCCAAGATCATAAGTCATATCATTCTACCAGCAAATACAGCATGAAATACTTGTAGTTCTTCTCTCCGACGCAGCCATTGAACCAGACTTTGCATCACAGAGCATACAACCAAGATTAAATTTCATCCTGCAAACAGAAACATATATCAATTGCTACTCACTACAACTGAACATCACAGCAGTGACGCATGATTATTAGCACAAGTATCAAGTACTCAATCATAGCAACAGCACTTACTGGTGGTCGAATCTTCCAACACAGTGATTGCACATCCGACAATGCTTGGATCGCGGCAACCTGATAACAACCATTACAGTTCAATAAGACTCCCTCACCTCCTCCTCACCACCAAAATTTGACAGTATTAATACTCACTTCAACGTCTTGCATGTTCGACAGTATTTCCCCTCCGGATACAGCACCGGGTGGTTTACATACTGCTCGAACTCGTGCAAATTGTCTCGTCGGATCACACCTGGATCGCTCAAGCACATGACCAAATACAAAGCAATGGACGCTACGAACAGGGACGTCGTCAGCCATCTACAAACATCAACAAATATCAGTCATATTCTCCTTTCACATAGCCACAATATCCAGTTCGTACTTGTGATACCCAGCCACGTATTCGTTGGGCAGCAGCGGATGCGCTTCTCGGAGATACAGGTAATAACACGATCCCATAGCTACAAAATACAGAATCTAGCAATATCACCCAATAGATATATTAGATACAGAACATCTAAGTGGAAGTAGTACTATGTTGCAACCTGTACGAGCGGGTTCCTCTCGAAGAAGACATAGTCCCGTACGCGCACCAAGATGCTGAACATGGTGTCGATACTGAAGTGACGAGCTCCAAATATCCCATTGGTTGATAATTGATCATACTAAACTCAAGTAAAATATCTGCTTAATAAAGTTAAGTAGTTTAAATGTACCATAATAGTGGTACACGCGATCCGAAGATCAAACTCCCCCTTCAGTTAGTGAGGAGAAGGATTTCGACCAAGGTAAGATCGCTTCAAGGCGTCACTTGTATGGGCTGTATCTCCTCTTCCAGAGACATTTCAGCTGTTACAAGTAGTGCATATTCAAGACTATCGTCTGCTCTATTGACTGACGTATTTATCTCTTTCTATATCCTAGTAATCACTGCGCAATCGACCATGGCGGACTCTGCGTACTCGTTCAGTCTGACGACCTTCAATCCGTCGGGAAAGCTGCTGCAGATCGAATATGCGCTGAACGCAGTAAACTCTGGTGGAAAGACATCTCTGGGCATTCGCTGTAAGCTCAATTCCGCCTGAAATTCGAGTTCTATAGCAAAAATGACTCAAGTTAACTCAAATCTATTGCATTTTAGGCAAGAACGGCGTCGTTATCGCCACAGAGAAAAAGCTACCGACGATTCTAGTGGACGAAGACTCGCACAAGAAGATCGCAATCCTCTCGGAGCCCGCGGGTATCGTCTACAGCGGTCTAGGTCCCGACTACCGCGTTCTGGTGCGTAAGGCGCGCAAGAAAGCCCAGAGTTACTTCCAAAAGTACAAGGAGCACGCGCCCGCCAGTATTCTGGTGCGCGAGATTGCAGCTGTCATGCAGGAGTTCACGCAGTCAGGCGGTGTGCGTCCTTTCGGCGTGTCTATCCTGTACGCTGGCTACGATGATGATGGTCCGCAGCTGTATCAGATTGACCCGTCGGGAGCTTATTTCGGCTGGAAGGCCACGGCTATTGGCAAGGACTCAGTCAACGCCAAGACATTCCTTGAAAGGGTGCGTGGATGGTGATGAGGTGCAGGTTGGGGACTGTTTGATTTATTCTTGTGGTGTGTTTTGTTGCTGTTAGCGTTACAATGACGACTTGGAGATTGAAGATGCTATCCACACGGCACTACTGACACTCCGTGAAGGATTTGAGGGTGAGATGGATGAGACGAACATTGAGGTGGGCATCATCAAGGAAGACAAGAAGTTCCACGTGCTCACCCCCGCAGAGGTGAAGGATTACCTTGAGCAGGCGGAATAAGTTGGTGGACACATTGATTGTTGAAGCACGTAGCTGTGGTGACACAGGCAGTGAAGCTACAGTAATAACACCGACGCAATAAAGACGAGCAAAATGGGACAAAACTGGTTTGGCAGACCTCTAGCAATGATGATATTGAGTGATAGAAGTCTAGCTGTTCCTGTTTGTCTAGTTGCTGGATGGAGCTTGATGGAAGGCGAAACCTGCGCCTTGACCGCCTAGGTGACCCACGCAGTCAACGCGAAGATTGCGCTGGAAGGCCGCACCGACAATGTTGAGTGCAGTATACAGCTGCAGCATCTGAGCCGAAGTCATGTCGAAGATTCCATAAAGCAGAAGCTGGCAACAATGCAAAGTGGGAACACAACGTTAGACTCCAAACCACTTCAGCAGTCAACGATACTGAATGTACCCGCTGGTCAGGGAATAGGAGACACGACACCGTAAAGACAGCAGAAACTGCACCACTCGCGCCAATGGAGAACACTACCACACACAGGATCAGAGCTATTATTCACCCTTTGCACAGCAAAACCCGCTTACCTCCTCCGTTTCCTCGGAGCTTTGACACCAATGCACTCAGCGCCGATGACGTCATGGCAGAAGTGAAGTACAACGCCATGAACTTCTCAATCGACAGTAGCTCTGGTCCACGACTAAAACTGTAATAGTTGTCCTTCACAAACCCCGCAAACCTCGAGTTCGCCACCGCTCGATTGTACCATGCGCCAGAGTTGTTGTTACTCGGCGCCAGCACATGAGGTCCAAACTCCCACAGCATGAACATGTTGATGCCAAAGTGCGGGAACGTGATGTGACTGAACGCTGACGTTAAGAGCGTGTGGAACCGTTTACCATACACGACGGCGTCGTACGAACTTGCAAAATGTCGCCACATAAACTGATGCAGTCTCGCGTTCCGGAACGACACACGCCATAGTCCGAAGACCAGTGTATTGGCAGCAATCAGCGCTGCAACAGCCTTCTTGTTCGTGTCTTCAAACCACTGCAAATCACATCAAAATGACCTTCAATTAGTGCCAATTCTCCTGAATCCATCATGGAATATACGTACTGGTTCATCGAATTGTCGTCCATTGTCACGGTAAAATATATCATTCGCTTCTCCATAGAAATTCCTAATGACCTCCTTCACGTCGTTTTCCTCCTGTTTATTTAACACTGAAGTGACGACAATTCCGCTGGATACGAGCCCCAAACTGGCCGTGAGCACACGATCATGACGCCTTCCGTGACACAGCAGCAACGTTCTCTGCTGTTGACGACGAGCCACGACACGCAAATCATTACCACGGGTTGTAAGAGTCTTCGCATGCGATGATCGTAGTAGAATTCCGCTACGAACGCAGGAAGGACGAGATCCGCTCAAGACGTGAAGCATCATAGCTGTCAAAATGAATGAATATTAGTAGGCTGTTGGATAGGTTTTCAAATACTATCAAAACGAATATTTGAAAAGAAAACCTTTTAAACATCATATTATAGAACTCCCTTTCATCATGCTAATCATTCGACCATCACTCCTCATTTTGTTGCCTTTGAGCCAAATCAGTTCCGCACTCTAAGGCTCATGACGTCTCCATCATTGTCGGCGCCTCTCCCCTTCGTAACACTCTCAGATGATGGTAGTTTTGAGATCATACCCGAGGCTGTCACGTACCTGCAAGAAATACGCGGCGACATTGCCGTTGTGGCCATCGCAGGCCTTTATCGCACGGGCAAGTCGTACCTCTTGAATCTGCTGTTAGGTCGCGACCAAGAGAGCGAGATGTTCGACGTTGGAGCCACCGTTAATGCCTGTACCAAGGGCATTTGGATCTGGGGCCAACCAGCAGCTAATCAGAGCCACCACCCAGCCTTTAAACACCTTAGTAAAGACACTACTATCGTCTTCATGGACACTGAGGGCTTGGGCTCTACTCAACGTTCACAGACACAGGACACGAGGATCTTTGCCCTTGCTCTGCTGCTGTCCTCTCTTTTCATTTATAACAGCCGAGGAGTGATTGATGCTAGTGCTATTGAGGACTTGTCTCTGGTGGTGAACTTGACCAAGTACATTCAAGCGAAAGCTCATGCTGAAGAGACGAAGGAAGATAGCAGCGAGCTGTCCATGTTTTTCCCTGACTTTTTGTGGGTCGTGAGGGATTTTACTCTTCAATTGCAAGAGGACGGAAAAAAAGTGACATCAAAGGAGTATTTCGAAAGTGCCTTGAAGCAACAACCTCCACTGACGGACGAAGTAGTGCAGAAGAACAAGATTCGATCCTTGTTATCGACCTTCTTTCCGTCAAGAGACTGTGTGACGATGGTACGCCCATTGAGTGATGAAGCGCTGTTGCGAGACTTGATCAGACAGCCTTATGAATCGTTGCGACCAGAGTTTCGACAGCAGATGGAAGTGTTGAGAAATAAGTTGTCGACATTGTTGCAGCCGAAAACGATGATGTCGAGTGTGCTGAATGGAGCGATGCTGGTGTCACTGACGGAAAACTATGTTGAAGCTTTTAACAGTGGATCTAGTCCGGTGATTACATCGGTGTGGGATCGAGTTCTGGAGTCCCAATGCGATCAGGCATTGGATTCTGCCAAACAGGTTTTTCAATCCACGATGGACATTGCAATCGCGGAAAAGACGAGTACGTAATCTCTTTAACGTAGGGAATGCAACCGTTAGCAGGTTTTACAAAAATTCTTCTTGCAGGTGCGGTCATGGTGAACCAAGTCATGTGCAAATGCCCACTCGAGGATGATGAGCTAGTTGCACTATATGAAAAAGCGCTCGAAGCAGCGGAAAAAGAGTTGGTCCATGAAGACATCGCGGTACACTCGTTAATTGAGACATATTTACTCCAGCTTTCGGAGTACACCCTTGCTTTATTGAAGAGCAAATACACAGACAATGATGAAGTGTCGACTTCCTACAACAGAGAGTTACTGCAGGAGTTATACAACTTCAAAACGGAAGCTGCCAAGGATCCTGCACCAATATCCGGAGATGGTAGCTCGTATTTGCAAGACCAACTGACATCATCTCGAGTTGTGTTTGAAGAAATTGTGACACAATACAATCATCAGGCAAAGGGCCCCCGCAAAAGATCTACGCTGAACAACTTTCTCATTGAGCAGATGATCGAGAGCATTTTGGAGTGGGGTGCCATGGTGAAATCTGTCTTTCGCTCCAATGAGGCTAAACTGGTGAATGGTGTTGCATCAACTCGACAGGACCTACGTTCGGTTGAGGAGAAAGTCCGTGTAGCCCAAGAGATGCTGGATCAACAGAAACGCTCGTATGAACAAGCTATACAGTCGATCAACGAGCGCATAGCCATCGAACGGAGCACCCTTCAAGATGATATAGAGAGTATACAAGCAGAGACGGAGCGAACTCGCCTGCAAGTTAGGCGTTTGAGTGCGCTCCATGAAGAAGCACTGAATATACTTGACATCCAAGTTAAAGAAGCTAAGGAAGAGCGAAAAAGGCTTGAGAGCGATGTTCGTGATTCCGAGGCTCGTCGGGAAAAGGAGCGGCAAGACGCACAATGCCAGTTGCTGGAGAGTGAACGCAACTTTCACAATGAAGAGAAGGGTTTGCTACGAGGTCAGCAAAAGTTCCTGCAACAGGTCCTCAAATTGGAACGGCAACTAGGTGAACAAGATACCGACCAAATTGCTGAGTATTACCGCATCGAGAACGAAAACCAGGAAGAGTTATCTGGAGCGACCTTCAAATATCAAGATGATCAGGAAGAAATGAAGGAGAGTGTGATTCGCGTAAGATGATGTTGTTTTTGTGAATCCATTGCTCTGAACTAATGTATTTGTGTGTTTTCCAGGACATTGAAGCGTTAAAAGACACTCAAGAAGAAGAAACTAGGGTACTTCAAGACGAACTTGATGAAAAAAGGTCCCTCGTAGCTACTCTTCTTGAACAACTAGAGGAAAAAGAGGCGTCAGCAGCGAAGAGAAAAGCTGATGCCAACAAACTTTTTGGAGAAGAATGCGTCATCCAGTGAAGCAGGGTAGTTTTACAGAAAAGCCGCGTTGAACATGCTGTATTACTTTGCACTGACACTTGGGACGACAATCAGCTTCAAATCGCAAATATTGAGAATAAAATAAACTAGGTTACAACCGAGAATCTACTTACAAATAGTATATTAAGTATTTTATCACTTACGTTTCAAATTCAGTCTTCTTACCTCAACAAGTTTGTGAGTTGCTCCTGATAATTTGCTTCCACTTCCTCCATTCGTCGACGCCTCTGCTCTTTCAGCAGCATAATCTGTTTTTCCACCATTGAAGCACCATCAGCACTGGGCTCCGAGTTCTGAGATGATGTGCTTCCTTCCGAAGTTGCTCTTCGCTTACGACGCTGTGACTTGTTCACTGGAGATGGACTACTTGAGGTACTCCCATCAGCTAGACGATCTCGCGGATAGTAAACGGTGCGCTGCATCTTATGCCCCCATTTCATAGACCTCTCCTCTCGGATATTGTAAATCTCCTTCCTCAATGTCTCTAGTCGCATAAGCGCATCAAGATGCAAGGTTTCGATCTCGACACTGGCATCTCGGTCAAACCGACTACCCGGATCCCACCGCAGGTAGTAGTGCGCCCAGAACTTCAGTGATTTCATAGAGCATGACGGTACGATCACATCTTCACAAGACACGAGGGCTCCATAGCGACCGATCTCATCGCCTTCCGACATACCTTCCGTGTCCGACGTGTTCCATATACCTTCAGAAGACAGCGGTGCACGCTCTGCTCCAGGCATGAAAAGCGATGTTAGAGAAGACCGGGGTTTTGGAGTCGATGGTCTTACAACAGCTCCATAATCCTCTGCGTTCCGACCAAAGTAGAAAGACCGCGAACGTGGTGCAACCGCTGGCGACGAGGGAAAACTGCACAAACTCGATGCCTCTAAAGGCTGCGGGAATGAGAAACCAGAATCGAGATCGCGCACCAGTTTGTGGTGGCACGATGGTTGAAAAATCGCGGCATCAGGCTCGCTGTCACCGTCCCAACTGTCTGACGCACTGCAGTCGTGTGATGAGTCGTCGCTGTCAATACGGTAACGTTGCAAGTCACGTGCAAGCTGAGCGTGTGTGGACTCTAAGGCAGCGTTCACTTCTGCATCTGTAGTACCGGTTCTGGAGCGTGAAGGCGATGAAGCCACAGCAACAGTACTCCCA
Organism: Phytophthora litchii; assembly: GCA_002812785.1. NCBI lineage: Eukaryota > Oomycota > Peronosporomycetes > Peronosporales > Peronosporaceae > Phytophthora > Phytophthora litchii. Next base: position 18,831 of record PCFV01000178.1, on the reverse strand, counting down.
AATACCATCGAAGTGGGACTAGAGCAAGCCGATGACCCATCTGATGCATCAAATGCGTTCCTCCCATAATCCTGGTAGGTATCTGTCAACGTGTTAACTTCGCAATCTTCTTGGGTCATGTGACGAATTGATCGAGGAGATTCTTCATATGACTGCCCCTGCATTCTCTCAAAACATTGTCGGGTGGCTGTAACACTCGCCTTCCATTTCATTCGGGGGGCGTTCTGGGGATGATAAAACGGATTTACCACTACTGCACGATTCACTGTGCTTAGGTATGACCACAATGACTGTGTTGGGTGGAGAGATTCCTGTTCCATCCGCTCTCGTTGTGAGTTGTATAGAAATGTACCAAACCGGCATGAATACAAATGATCGAGGATGAGCATGAGGTACCGCTCGTTGAACTCGAATGCGCTTGGAAACTGGGCCATGACTTGCCACACGCAGTCGATCCACTGCAAGAAAACCGGAGAAGTTTCGTTTGAGTTATTGCTTGCACCATGGGATGTTCTGTCGCGAAATTTGTGTCCGAAGCTGCACCATTCTTTTTCGATTAGCATCTGAAACCCTGCTATCGTTCGGTAGTACGGGTCAATCAGTAGTTCACTCAAAGCTGTGAGCTGAGCTGTTCGATCCCACCCATCGCTGCAATGAATCAGAACGCTGGACTTTTGCTCCTTAACGATGCGAACAATTTCCACGGCCGAGTCCAGTATGCGAGAGATATGATCCATCCAATGGGTCGAAGCCAGCTGATCAAGCCACTTGTCGTTGTGCTGCTTCGTAGTACACAGATCCATTAGTTTATGGTAACTCTTGCGCATTGTGTGAATATTTTCGATTCCCATGAAAATCAATTTACACTCCGTCAATACTAGCGGCGATTCCATCGTTTCCGGGCTCTGTCGATGCCCACCACTATCGTCCAAATCATTGCTGGTAGGAGATTCATTCGCGACCTGTGAATCTCCATTGATAGATACCCCCGCAAGCGTCATTGGTGTTGGCCCAGCAGATAAAGCTGCGTTGTGCTCTGATGATACCATATCAGCATACTTTAACGGAGTTGTGGTATGTCGAGTCTCGTAGTGCTCCGTGAGTTCGTAGCCCGCGCGGCCAACGGTCTTCTGTGCTACAGCATTCTTCCACGGCCGAGCGTCGATGATCACTAGTTTAGTCGACGATGGATTGGCAGCTGCAACCGCCTGGATGAGAAACACATCTTTATCGCACTGCTTCTGCCCAAGCCCGACAAGTGGCTGACTACTCCGGCAAATAACTGCACCTGTATGTCGGTCACGCCATGAGAGAACAGGAATTCGCCCTTTAGAGCGAAATTTCGATGCTACTGCTAGCACACTATCGGAAACAGAAGCTGGTACACCCAATATGGACGGGTATGTTGGACACAACTCGTACTCGTCGTTAACGTAGCTCAAACGCCATCGATTGGTTGAAGACGATATCCCCATTCGCTGGAACTCAGCGACAGCATCATATATTCTCCAACCATCCACCGCACCATTGACACCATCAAATCTTTCCAACGAAAACTTTGCAAACTCGTCCACTTTACCTTCAGGTTCACCCAGTGCGTGCATTCTCACGAGTGCGTATGTTCGGTCAAACTGACTAAACGTCTGTTTCGATACAAGTCCTTCAAAGATAAACTGCAGTCGACGAAAATCCTTGCCAACAACTTCAAGCAGTCCACTATCAGTCTCAACCATCTCTTTCCGTTTAATACGTTCGATTGTCACCAATGGGATGCTCTGATACGCCACCAGTGCTTCAGAGTGTAGATCGCTTGCATACGGTAGCTCGTCTTCACGTACATTGCCCCTCACATGTGCATTTTCCAACGAAAATCGTGCGTCACCATCCACAACCCCATCTGGAGTTGGGCTAAACACAAGTCGATAGTTCGTCACGTACAACCTGCCAATATGCTCTATCCGATCCAAAAACCTCACCCGCACATTATCATTTTTCACCAACACTGCTTCACCCTGTAACGTTTGTAAAACCCCATCATGCTGACCAGCATACTCTGTTTCTTCACTTCCCGTTCGTTCTCGTTCACTATAACTCTCACACGAAGCTCCTCTTGTAAATGCAGGCGATGTGGCCATGGGCACATGTCTTCGACCATTTGACGTCATAATTCCTCCTTCCATCATCTCACTAGCATGACTCCACCCTCCATTTCCCAATGAACCTCTATATCCTGATGGTCGACAAATTCCAACAGAATCACTTCTCCCAGTTCTCGTCTTCTCTCCAAGATGTGATTTCGATCCTTTCCTCCCTGTATCACCTGAAGAATAAGAAAACCCTCCTCTTCCTGATACTTCTCTATCTGCAGTATCACTATGACGTCTCGGAGGTTGATAATTCCGAGCCTTCTGTCTCTCTTGAACCATCTTAGCATGAGCCTTCTTGGCTGCAATAGAGCACTTAGCACACACTCGTACAGGAGTAAAGAAGCCCGAGTTCACTAATGGCATCCTAGCGGACGAACAAGTGTCACAAAAGACATTGCCACAGCGTCGACAGTGATGCCGTCGTAACATCAGCGAGAACGAAGCTTGGCAGCTATAGCAGCGCTCTGCTAGACTGTCAGGGACCCAGACGACGTTGCGTTCGTGTCGACGGCGGCCTGGCGCGGACTTGGGCTGAGCTCTGGACTTGCTTTTAGCTCGAGCTGTGAGGTGAAGAGCATCAGGATAAGCAGAACTGGAGGCTGTGACCACGGGAGACACGTGCACAGGCTGTGGGGGATCTCTAGGCGTCATACGAGCAGGTAGCATCACGAAGAAGGTCGACTTGTGAGCAGATGGGAGCGATAGAAGCGAGTCGATAGGATTTAGTATCTAGATAGAGTGGGAGATACATATGACTTTATATAACGATATCTAAGTTTAAAAAGGAGTAGGATTAAGCAAAAGGCGACATTAAAGCTCAGCCACGACCTCGTCCCATATCTGCGCTCTGTCTGGAGACACCACGCGTTGTTCTTCTCTTCTAATTGTCACATCTTGTTCTCCATTCCTTGCGCTTTCAGCTCATAGTGGAATCTCCTTTCATCTCGCTCTGTAGCGCTCAGAAATTCACTTTCCATCATGAGCGATGACATGTCCAACCTCGAAGATATTCTTGTGGACGAAGAGTACTTAACCAACGCCAATAACGGCGAAATGGAGCTGAATCCACCTCAACGACCACCTCCATCGTCTTCTTCAGATCTTCGCGAGTCCAGACGTGCCAGTATTGACGCCTACGATGCCCGGGAAGACAATTTCGGAGAGGAAGAAGAAAACGACGAAGAAGACGTTTCTGTGGATCTACAAGACAAAGAAAACGTCCAGGAGGACAATGTTCCAAAGGAAGAAATAGAGGAGGACACTCCACCGCAGTTGTGGCCTCGTAGTGTCCTTACAGAAGCCAGAACAGCCTCTGACGTACGATCCACACCTCGCTCTATGTCGCTTGGTGGCTTTACTGTTGATGATGAGGACGTGATGGAGATGAATGCAAGAGAACAGGAACTGCTGGTTAATATTCAGGAGCTGCAACGTCAATTGTCCATGGTGCAGATTCAGACGGACAAGCCACAGGAGGAGATCGTGCCGCCTATGATAGATGCGAGACATCGGTTGATTATGGTGTCAAACCGACTGCCGATTTCCCTCCAACGTAACAAGGCAACAGGAGAATGGAGTTTTTCAATGAGTTCGGGAGGACTTGTGACGGCACTCAATGGCATTCGAGACCAGGTACCATTTATTTGGATTGGATGGCTTGGAGAGGAGATCCCGCATGATGAACAGAGCAAAGTACGCGAAAAACTGGCGAGAGAGTTCAATTGTGTGCCGGTGTTTTTGTCAAAGGAGATTGCTGCGAGGTACTATAATGGCTTTAGTAACGATATTCTATGGCCGATCTTCCATTACGTGCCGCTGCCACTCTTCCGCCCTGGAAATGAGAAGAAGTTTGATTTTCGACAATGGGATGCATACAAGCTCGCCAATAAACGTTTTGCGCAGGCAGTGAACCAAGTGTATCGAAAAGGAGATTATGTGTGGGTGCACGACTACCATTTGATGATGTTGCCTTCGTTGTTACGATCAAGGCATCCACATTGCAAGATCGGATGGTTCCTTCACACGCCGTTTCCAACTGCTGAGATGTATCGAATGCTACCAGTGGGTAGAGAGATATTGGAAGGTCTTCTTGGCGCAGATTTGTTGGGTTTTCACACATACGACTACGCTCGACACTTTATTGCGGCCTGCGCGCATGTTCCCGGTGCTTCGACATCTCCTAAAGGTATTGAGCTCGGCGGCCACTTCTCAGAAATTGGTGTATTCCCCATCGGTATTGACCCAGATCACTTTGAGGATATTTTGAATTCGGAGGCTACGCAAAAACGTATCCACGAGCTTACAGCGAAATTTGCCAGGTGCAAGGTTATCATCGGCGTTGACCGCATGGACTACATTAAGGGCATTCCGCACAAGTTGTTAGCGATGGAACGTTTTCTTTCTCTGTACCCAGAACGATGCAAAGATGTTGTGCTGATTCAGATCGGTGTGCCGTCACGCACTGGTGTGCAAGAATATCAGCATTTAGCGGCGAGTGTGAACGAAATGGTGGGGCGAATCAATGGACGATTTGGAACGCTGACACACTCTCCTGTTCATTACATTCATCGCTCTGTGACTCCAAGCGAGCTTGTTGCGCTGTACAATTTAGCTGACGTTTGTCTTGTGACCTCCATCCGTGACGGCATGAACCTAGTGAGTCACGAATACGTGATGTGCCAAACTCAGTCGTGTGAACCGCATCGCGAAGGACCAGGCGTTCTTATTTTGAGTGAATTTGCTGGTAGTGCCCAATCGTTATCAGGGGCTATCCGTGTAAACCCGTGGAACACCACAGCCATGGCGAACGCGCTAGGATACGCACTAGATCTTCCACTTATGGAGCGTGAGTACCGTCAAACGAATTTATATCGCTACGTGAAGACACATACAGCAAGTTTCTGGGGAAGAAGTTTTTTGGCAGATTTGAAGGATACAGATCTGGCTGATGCTCAATAATGGCCAAAAGTACATTGGTCACAAGCTATCATCGCATGCTGGCGTATTTTAATATCGGTCAATGGAAAGAGCTGTACCTGTACAGCATAACAAGTGGGCAGTTTTTGAGTGGTGCTATAGCAAAAGCGTTTTCAGTCCAATGAGGCAAACTAGTAGTGACGTCAGCTCAAATGGGACCGCATTGGCTGGGAAGGAAGTCCTTGTATCTCAAAGAGATATCTGAACTTGAGTTTGTAGACAAAAATGATTACTCGGAAGTACTGTTAGTTTATTTACCATCTCCATAAACCAGATCATTTTCTGCTTCTTCCGCGCTTTTTCATTTTCACCAACGTTTACGGTTGACTTGATACAAACGCAAGAAGAATTCCTGTGTCAAACGATAGTCACTACCCAATGCGTGGTTGCTTTCATTACGAGTCTGAGCACTAAGTAAGGAAGAAAATCGGATAGATTCCGCATCCATTCATACCAACTAATACAACAATACGAATACAGCATTATAAAATATGTTAAGACTTCTACATGTATAACATGAGGATATCAAGCTAGAAATGCAAAATGCATAGGTAATCAATTAGTTCTTACAGTTCTGCTCAAACACTGCAGTCGAGTTTTAAGGGCGGAAGAAGTAACTAAACATGGTGATTCGTAATCTTGTCTTCAACAATGGTTGTGGGATCGCTGTTTCGGACAGCGATTCCAGTGTCCCAGAAACACATCATTCGATTGATCTTTACGTTGGACTTGTACTTTTCGACGTCTAAAGCAACCACAAGTTGCCTTTTTACCGTCGTATTTCGACAAAGTACGGCAAAGGTCTTTGGCTACGGAACTGCCAACAACTTCTGGTCGCCGCCAATAAATCGCTTAGTTTCAGTATAAACTCGCGTGTTCAGCTTACACGTGCCACAAGCAAGTCTCCTAGCCATCTTTTCGCGAGGCAGTGTCTGGATTTTCATCTGATTGTGAACCTGCCACACAGCAGTTACCAACAACTCTTTTCGGCGTATCTCTATCAGTATTAAAAGGGTTTTAAATCATAAAATTCCATCAATACACATGTAAACCAACTTTTTAATTCGTTGTGATCTGTTTCTACAGCTACTAAATATGACTCGTGGAGTATTTCCGTCGAGCCAGGTGTTAGACACTCTGCTTCCTTTACAAAGCATTCGATGGGGTGGGACATTGGCCTGACTTCTGCAGCAGTTTACGTCGTCCAGTTCCCGATTGATCTAGCTGAGCGCAGTCCACCCTCCCGAATCCCTCCCAACCGACAGACATGTGCCCGCTTCGCTACATTTTGCTACTGCTGTCGCTATTAGTTGCCATGATTGGGCTATCCCAAGCCATGACGGACCAGGAGGTCTCGGCTCTCACAGAAGACGGCGAGGACGAGAAGAGCAGCGGAAAGACCAAGAAACAGTCGACGTTCCGCACGCTCGTGGACATGCTCAATGGCAAGTACCTGTACGACGCCTACAAGCTCAGTCGCGGTACAGCCATTAAAGCGGATTAAAACCAGTTCGGTGTGAATAAAACACTGCAAGAAGGAGCAGAGACTTCTGGAATAGATGATTTTTATGTAGTTGGGAATGCGTAGCGAAATATACCATGACGTTTTACGAGACTCTGCTGTTGAGTATCTGCAACACACCACTGCATATAGTTCCCCTATCGTCTACGACGGACGTTGGCAAACATTGCCCGAGTTCATGACGAGAGGTTCGTTCGCCGACTTCTCTGTAAGTGGCGTGATTTCTTCGTCCTTGCGCATGGATTCACGTTGTGGGTCTGTGAGTTTCACCTCAAAGCGTGGTGCTGCCTCTCCTTCCTGCTGCTTGGCGCGTCCTTGGACAATGTGATGCAGCAACATACTCTCGGCCTCGTCGATGCCTTTGACCAAATCGTTTAGCTCTTCCCGGTCGCTCACTTGGCTGTTAGCGACAAAGTTTTCACGCAGTGCTACACGAGCTTGTTGCATTGCATACGCGTCATCTCGAAATGCCTGACGACTCGCTCGCAATAAGCGACGATAGCCGCCCAACACTTGCACTCGAACGCTCATAGTCACTTTGTCTACTGTCATAATTCTACGGCTAGGACCTGTTACCTGTCCAATAGACTACAATATGCCATTTGCACGACAATAAGTGCCAACTAGTTATTCCTCACTTTAGTGCCATGTGATGGCAACATCCGTTACTTTGCTATGACGCCATCAAAATCAAACTCATTTGCAATTTTACCTCCAAGTAGAGAGATGGATACATTGTTGGCATTGGTGGACGGCGACTTTCGTGTGTTGCTAGGCGTTGCGCTGGTGGCTGGTACGACGATCCTGCTGTTACTATCGAGCCTCAAGCCTCGTGACTCGACGCCTGTGACGTTGCAAGCCCCTGCCAAGCCGGGAGACTCGCCCCCAACTGTGCATTTGCCTCTCGTGGAGAAGGAGATCTTGTCACATGATACACGTCGCTTTCGCTTCGCTCTGCCGTCTCCTCAACATGTTCTAGGTCTTCCTGTGGGGCAACACATTTCACTGCGTTACAAGGACCAAGAGGACAAGCTGGTAATGCGCTCGTACACTCCCGTGAGCTCGGATGATACGAAGGGATACGTGGATTTGGTGGTCAAAGTTTACTTCAAGAACGTGCATCCCAAGTTCCCTGATGGCGGCAAGATGAGTCAATATTTGGAGACTTTGGCTCTTGGAGACACGATTGAAGTGTCGGGACCAAAGGGCAAATTGTCCTACATGGGCAAGGGCGAGATCCACATCAAACATCGTGTTCGTGATGTGGTGCCGGAGATTCGTAAAGCTACGAAGATCGGGATGATTGCTGGAGGGACCGGGATTACTCCGATGCTCCAAGTGGTGCGTCGTGCACTGCAGGACCCTGACGACAAGACGGAGTTCTACTTGCTCTTTGCGAACCAAACTGAAGCAGACATTTTGTGTCGTAACGAGATTGATACCATGGCTAAAAACCACAGCAATGTCAAGTTTTGGTACACTGTGGACCGTGCCGAGGACGGATGGCAGTATTCGACGGGCTTTGTGTCGGCAGAGATGATCAAGAAGCACTTGCCGGTGGCTGCATCGGACGTGCAGATTTTCATGTGCGGACCACCACCTATGCTCAAGTTTGCGGTCTTACCAGCACTGGAGGAACTGGGTTTCAAACCGGACCAGCACTTCAGCTTCTAGGTTTTTGAGGCAGCAGGTTATGATGAATGTGTAGTTAGGAAATACACAAGCAGCGTGAGAACAACCGATACGTCGAGTTTATTTCTTCTTGGGAGAAAGTGTACGCTGTGTAAGCAGGCCTCGAGTTGAGCCATCAGCTAGGCTACCTCCATTGGCACTACCTTCCTCGTCTGAAGAATCGTTGCCACTTTCTTTAAACTTTTTCTTGAGTACACGCTTCTTCTTCTTGTCCTGTGCCATGATAACTTGGGACGACGCTCGTTTTACGCGATCGCGACTTAGTGCTTCCTCTGTATCATCTAGTAACATTCCTCCATTCGCACCAGCACCTCCCATATCGTCCATCTCCAATTCCTCCGCTGTTAGACCATCGGTACCTGGTAATGGGATACGTTGATTGTATGGCCGAGCGACGAGAATGTCGGCATCAAATCCCATTCCTTCGGGTATGAGGTTGCTTCCAGCCATTGCATTTTTAAGTGATGCTACTGGCACACGTGCGTTGTCTAGTTTCTTCTGTTGTGCCTTGGCTGAAGACTCCATCAATACTGGGTTTGACGATTGCTGTGCAGCGCCTGCGAGCTTGATCTGGCTCAACAAGTGTGTCAAAGTGATTTCGCTCTCGTGTAGTGCCTCCACTATTGTTTCGTCCGTCACGACAATGACCTGGTCGTCTTCGCGCACGCTCTCCATCTTGTCAACAAGGTGTTCGACACCAGCCTTGACACCGATCAGTACCTTGGCCAATCGCTCGTATTTGAGCTTGGCGCGCTCCAACTTTGTGCTGGCCAACACCAAATTCTGCTCGTGGTCATCCACGAGCTTCCGCCTGTGACCACCACCTGACCCACTATATTTGAGCTCCTCAACACGAGCCTTGAGTACTGCGTGTTCAGCTTGCAATCTCTCCAATCGAGCCTGGTTCTCCTTCGACAGGTTCAACAAGTTGTCTGTCGTGCTTTCCTGGCTAGTGATCTTTTGGATAACTTCGTTCACATCACTAACACCAGTGGCTTCCTTGATCTTGCGGAACGCGCTCTCGAAAATGTCAATTTTACTGCGGTGCTCCTTTTTCTCCTCACCAACAACACCCTGTTGCACCATAGTAGACATTAACGATGCCTTCAACTGACTCTCTCCTTCGTAATTCAGATCTCCAGATTCGCGTGCTGCTGCAGCACCCTTGAGTTTCTCTCTCTTGTCCAACCTGTTTGTCATTTCGAGACGAATCTTTACATATTGTTGCTTCTCTCTGAGTTCCTTTTCCCGATGTCGTTTTTCGTCTTCGTGTTGACTTCTGGCCTTCTCAAGCTCCAGCAAGACAGTTTCACGCGCATGTGCAGCATCTGCCGAAAGCAGCACAAGCTCTTCGTAGTCGTGCTGTTTAGCAGCTAGTGCACGCTCAATGGCGGCTAGCTGATTATCGAAGCCAATCCGTTCGTCTTTGAGTCGCTTCACAATTTGCTCGTACGTTTTGCGTATACTTTGTGCCTCGTTGAATTTGATCATGGCCTTATCAAGCCGATTCTCAAGCATCCGAATTTTGCGCGTCTCCGGCGTATCCTCTAAGCTCGGTTTTTTCGATTCGAGCTCGAGGTCTTTTACTTCGTCCTTCAACTCCTCCAGTAGTGTTGTCTGTGACTGAACGCGATGCCGCAGATCATCATGCTGCTTGCGAACCTTGTTGAGCTGCAGCATTGCGGGCGCAATTTCATCGGCTTCATCTACTAGTCCACCCCCACCTAGACCAGTTGATGGCCCTAAGGTTTGTGAAATACCTCCAGCCCCTGCTGACGAAGTTGTTCGCTTCATGTCTGCGATAGCTTTGCGTAGGTCTCGATTTTCATTTTTAAGTTGACGAATATAATCCTTATTGGTTTGCTTGCTGGACTCGAGTAAATCGATGTTGCTTTTTCTGTCTACCTCTGTATGCAAGGCGACAAGCGCAACATGTTAGTCATTTCAAGAAGTATTGTGAAGATTTTTAAAGCGAAACCTACGCAGTAGCCTCATTTTGTCGCGAAGGTCTTCCACCTGCTCCTCCATGCGACTGTCGTAATCTTGCTCCATACGCCGAAGCGCATTCTCTTGTCGGGCTTGCATCACACAAGTCCCGCGCGTACCACTGCGTCTTCACTCCAGCAATCTCAGTTGGTAGTAACCACGTTCATCAAACTGCTCCCTCACACGAAAAGTATATGACATAGTAGCGCCGCTTCATGGTGTGCATCAAAAATAAAATCTCGAAACCCCCCAGCAGTGTATTCCTTGCCACACAAGTATCACAAGCTTAGAATATATTGTACGCATGTGTCCACCCACATAATATTGCGAATCCAACGGAAATAAAGGGTCCTTCACAACGTATATCACTGTAGCCATCCTCATCAAGTGCACCGCAAACACTTCAGCTCGGGTAAGATTTCTGAAACACACAAAATTCCAAGTCAGTAACTAAGGTGCTGTTGAAAACAAAAAGTGCCCCACCTCTCAATACGTCAATGTGACCTTGAGACAAGGAGCATCCGTAGACGGACAAGGACTGCAATTCCTTCAAAGCTAGATTGGAACAAATAGAACAATCACATCAGCAGCGATAACCAATGGTGGACAAAATATAAGCGCTTACGAGATAGGTGACGAAGTGAGAGCGCTGAAATGCCCGTGTTAGACAAATTCAAGCATCGAAGACCGGTTAGTGACCGGAGATAAAACAGCGACTTGGGCCGGATATTTCTGTTAGGAATTACAGTCAAGCAGGTCAGTACACTCATGTCAACAATGGCAATACATCATAGTTATGATTCGCCCGATCCTTACCTATTTTGACTCAAGTTTAGAGACGTCAACGAGGTCAATTTCGAAATGAGTCCGACACCACGGTCTCCAATGCTTCCTCCACATATCGTTAACTCTTGGAGTGTATGCAACGGGACGAGGTGGACGAGCCCACTGTCTGTGATACTGCGTACACAGTAGTAGCACACGTCGTTAGAATCCAAACTCCAAGTTAAACAAACGTGTAAAGCGTACTTTGCGCCAAACAAATCCAGTCTTTCGAGGCGTGTAAGAAACGACAGGTTTATCAGCGCTCTATTGGTAATACCCGGTGTGTCCAAACGAAGAATGCGCAACTCTTTCAGTTTTGCCAGGCCTGAGGTCCCATTGTCGCTGACTTCTGTACCGGAAATATTGAGCGCTTTCAGGTTTCTGACACCGTTGCAAATTTCCAGCAGCCCTGAATCTGTCAAGGCAGTCTCGCTCAGCTCGAGCCGTTGAAGATGTTTTAAGCGGCTGATAAACTGAAATCCTCTGTATACCAGAACAACAATTAGCTAGTGATCTCAGTCGCATATTTCTTAGAAAAAAAGAATACCGTTTCATAATCCTGCACTTGCGGAGCTCCAGTTCTTGCAGCTTGGTTAAATATTGTAAAACAGCTGCATCTGACTCGGCAAATGCGGTGTATCCAAGCAGCAAAACTTCGATCTGGGTCCACTCGGTGGGAATTGAATGAATCTTGCTGCAGTGTCGTCCGTCAAAATACTTCAAATTCGCCAGCTCAGCAAGCGATGCCATGCCATCGTCGGAAATATCTTGACAGCCACGGATCACCAGCACTCCCAAGCTCTTGATCTGACCAATTTCTAGCATTGAGCTCTCACTAAGTTTACAAGCACTCGTTAGCCAAATAGACCCTTTTACAACAAAATTTATCCAAATGTACCTCAACCGGCAATTCGCAACGTCGAGCTCCCGCAGCTGGGGAAATGACGACGCGAATCCGTCGAAAGCTTCGTCAGTCAACTTTCTACAGCGTCCTAAACGCAGATTCTCCAGCTCTGATATTTTCAGCAGATACTTGACCCCCTTATTGGTTAACTTCCGGCAACCAACCTAGAATTCCAGTAGTACAAACACCATTAGCTTTGCACTCGTCAATATTTGCACAATATGTAGGTTTCCTACGAGTTTCAGTGATCTGAGGTGTTCCAGCCCACCAAGTGTCTTAAGACACTTGTCATCCACATTGATGCATCCCGACAAATTCACCGTTGTCAATTTTGTCGAGAATTTTAGCATCTCAATTGATTGTCTCACCAGGTTTGTACATCCTTGAAACGAAGCCACCAGTAACTCCGGCAATTTATCCACATGTTGTCCCCACTCTGATCCAAATTGCTGTAGATGAATACATCCCGAGACATTAATACTTTTCACATTTTGGAGCGTTGTCTCTGGAATATCATCGAACCACGAGTCTTCGACATCCTGTTGGTCTGCCAAGTTCCACTCCAGTAGCAAGAACGGCGTCAATGCCTGGAACTGCGGTTTATCCAGTACATAATGCTGTTTTAGCCATTGTAAGATTCGAACAGCCAATTCAGGCGGTAGAACGACCTCATGTAGTGCATCTTGCTGGTGTACCAATAACTGGGCACACAAACTACGCACACTCAGCTCGAGTAGCGTGAGTGGGGCAAATCTACCTTTCGTAGTCTTGCGCCAATGTTCTCCTACGTACGGCGCAACAACGCATGTTCTGTGTCCATTGTGGGGGTTGTGTGGCTTCTTATCGCGGCTTTTGCTCTTGTTCCTGCTGCGTTTGGCTCTGGAGGCGCCGCTCTTGGGCTTGGAGACGAATGGGAAGGGGAAGGACACGTAGTTGGCCAGGGATTGGTTCGTAGAGGAAGAGGAAGAAGACGCGGAGCCTGTTGCGGCCGTGAGCGGCGCAGGGACGTAGAACTGGTTGAAGTTGACGCTCATAGCAGAGGCCGAGACGCGCGGCAGCGACAGCAAGGGGTCGTCCAGGTGCTGGCAGCGGCAGCACACGGCGCCCATTTGATGTTTTTATCAGATTGAGACGCAGAGTGAATGCGACGAGAAGCCACGTCCAGTGACTGGAAGTTTGTATGGTGAAAGCTTCAACACCACTTCAACGAAGTATGTTATATGACAGGTATGACAGAAGATAGGGATATCGAAATTAACAGGTGCTTGGAGGAATAAGAGACTGGAGATGGAAATGGTACACTTGGTACAGTACATTGGATATCGAAATTAACAGGTGCTTGGAGAAATAAGAGACTAGAGATGGTAATGGTACACTTGGTACAGTTCATGTTCTTGCAGTGTATCGTTTCGTGTCTTTACATCTCTTTGGAAATGTATACACTCGATTAAGTACGATTCATTTACCGATAACTTTAGTATCAACTCCTTCAAGAAGACGAGAGAGATGGCAGGAGCTCCCGATTCTCCATCGCTACCACGAGTGTCGACGCCTTTCGGCTATGGTTCACTACACGACGATGAGGAGCCACAAAGTACTGCGTCTCCTGAAGGCGCGAGTCCTACTGCGCGTCAGGGCTTTGCACACGTCGAGTTCCCATGGGGACATGCCTACGTTCATGCAGATTTAGTGGCTGCCGTGCCAATCTTCACGTTCTACGCGCTGTCCAAGACGCAACACCTCAAGTTCTCACTCCCCTTTGCACTCACGAGCTCGGGTCAGGAGATGGTCGATGCTGTGCGTCGCCACTTGGAACTTGGGCCTAATATTGCAGTCGCACTAGTGCAGACGGACTCGGTGAGCAAACATGAGATCCAGCCACATCTCAAGCTCGGAGAATCCACTATTGGAGCAGGACCGGAACATCCTGTGCTGGTGTTGCAGACACCCATGGTGCAGTTTGACCAGAAGAAATGCTCATTCTACATGTTGTTGCAAGAGAATGACACGCGGGCAGTACAGGTGGCAAAAGGGTGTGGCGCAGTGCTGGGCAACTGTGAGGTCGCATGCGGTATTAAATACTGGGAAGTGAAGCTGCAGAGTGCACGTGGCGGAGACGGTGTGTTTGTCGGAGTTGCAGCCTCGGATTTGGCGCTTAACAGTAGTGTTGTGAGTCGCGGAGTGTTCTGGGGCATTTCATGCGCGACAGGACACAAATTCCACGACTCGATTGAGTACTATGCGGATCCGTGCAAGGATGGAGATGTGGTCGGTGTGCTGCTTGATATGGAATACGGCCGACTGAGTTTCTACGTGAACGGACGGAATCTTGGTGTCGCCTTCTGTGGCATCCAGACCAAGAAGTTGTGGCCGGTGTTCTCCCTGACGTTTATCGGACAAAATATCAAACTGCTGCCGACTGCATCGCCCCCGATGCCGTAGCAATTGAAGCTCCGGTGAATGTTTCATTACGTCCATATCGACTCTGTTTCAATGCGGCTCTCGCGATTCCAAGTAGTCTACACACAAAACTTTACTCATAAAATAACAGCGAAGCCGCCAAGATGACTGCTAAGAGCAGTCATACAAATCATTTCGGTGTTGTAGGCCATATTTCTTACGAAACGACTAATTAACAGGCAAGTCACTTTCATTTGCATTTACCTGCCTTACTCGTATAGCTTCCCATCCGGTCCCATGACACCTTCACTGCTAGCGAGATTGCATTGACGGAACAATCTCTTCTCGTTTGGACCAAACGCACCGACCACCGAGTGAATCACGCCTTGATTGTTAAACAACACCAAGTCTCCTTCCTCCCAATCGTGCGTATACACAAACTTAGGAGCAATCGCCGGACGCTGCAAGCGATGCACTAACTCGCGCACCTCTTCTAGATCGGTCATTTTGCTCCCATTGGGAAGGTGGATAGCACGAATTGCGGTCGGATGGATCTGAAGCGCCAACTTCCCAGTCACCGGGTTTTTCCAGCACATTGGCAAGATTTTAATGTCCTTCTGATCGATAGGTGGCAGTTGATCTAATGGTAGCTCAAGCCCTTCAGATACCATACCAAGACCATCTGAGCGAGAGCGTGCAGGTGACATCCAAACGTACGGATGCGGCGCATATTCGATCATGGCTCCACGAACAAAGTCCTTGTCTTCATCAGATAGCAATTCGTACATATTCTGACCCGACACAAACGCAGTGGTGCCCAGCGAGACATCTAACTCATCGCCTGTTCCGTCATCATAACGGAGAGTTTGACGACGTGCTTCAGGAACTTCCACCGCTAGGAGAGAAGTCACCTTTGGTGGATTCAACGCGTAGAGCGCAGCATCAATATGCCAGCGGTAGAAGCGCGTGAAGTTTAGGTCATCTTCATCAGGGATCGCCGTCTTGTGAAACACCTTGTGATGCGGGTGCTTGAGCGTGAAGTCCTTCAGTCCTTCGTACTCATCATAATGTCCGTGTCCGATAATCTGCACTTGAGGTTGATGCGGAACAGTCTTCAAATCCGGATGCAACACGGAGCGCTTGACATCGAGCGTCTTGCCATGTCCGTAGGTCGACGCGTTCTGATCGAAACGCTTCGTCAGTTCGTACTGCGCGCGAGGAGAGACTCCGTGCTGGTTCTTGAGCACGACGACGTGCGAGTTGTAAAGTGCATTGCGGATGATGTTAAAGTTGTCTTCTGTGACCTCCTCGACGTCAACGTTGGTGATGGTAGCACCGAAATCAACGGCCGAACCCTCAGGGACTTGAATCGGCGTTACTTGAATAGTCTGCACAGTCATAGGAAGCTTGGTGTGTTGAAAAGACACTTGGGGTCGGAAGCAAATCGACAAATGATCGTCCAAACTGACGAAATGAGGGAACCGTTTCGATCAAAGATGGCTTCACGACGCGCAGCGCGTCACGCAATTCGCATTCACTGCAGCAGTCGATCCTGCTGAGCACGTCTCCGATCTTATTCTCTGCTACATGTTGCAGTCTACAAGTTCCTTAATATGAACAGTTTTTCATTTACAGCACAACTTGAGTGCGCTAACCATGACAATCGACATTGGAAATGAGTTCGCTTTGGCTAGTCGAGCACCACAAACACCAATCACAGCCTTCCAAGAACAAGCAAACAGCACAGCGCTCATTGGATAGCGTATTTGTTTGCTGATACAAGATGTCACCGTCATTCACTTTCACACTTTGATATTATCGTTGTTCTGTTGATCATGGTTGCCGATAACTCTACATACAGCATCGCCACGTTCGCTGCCGGGTGCTTCTGGGCTGTGCAGCGCTCTTTTGATCGCGTGCCAGGCGTCATCGAGACGTCAGTGGGCTACTCGCAGGGCAAAACGGACAACCCGACGTACCGCACCGTAGTCACGGGCCGTACGAACCACGCCGAGTCCATTAAGATCATATTCGACGAGAGTCAAGTGTCGTACGCGGAGCTACTCAAAGTGTTCTGGAATATCCACGACCCCACGTCGCTCAACCGCCAAGAGGACGACGTCGGCACGCAGTATCGCTCGGGTATTTACTACCAGAATGAGGAACAGCACAAGGTTGCGCTGACTTCTAAGGAGGAACATCAGAAGACACTGGACAAACCTATTGTCACAGAGATCGAAGAGGCCAAACACTTCTGGGACGCCGAGGAGGCTCATCAAAAGTATTTGGAGAAGGGCGGGAGTTGCTCAGACAAGGGATCTGACGTCCAGTGCGGAGCTTAGGCAAGCTAGAGGCGAGTTAAAACGAGTTGTTCACCACCTAGCATCACTGCACTAAATGAAAGTAGCAGCTTTCTACCCTGTGAGTAGCTGTCTTGGAAGTCGTTGAGTTTAGCTTTTTGTAAATTATGTCTTCGTAATCTGCGTCACTGTAAAACAAACCAGATTTGTTTGGATGTGCTGAGGATTCTATAGTTGTCATCTAGGATGAATATGATAGCCTTTTATCAAAATCTGAGAGGGAGATAACGAATCGTTCGATATCAAATCACATTATTATTGTTGTGGAGAAATGAGTCGATTAGTGGCGGAAATAATGTACTACTTTGTGAGGAGTAATTGAACATGGGGCGTACCTGAAAAATGTCGATATCTTCGTTGTAGAATTCTCCAGAGTGCACCTTTTCACCGGTTTTCACTCATATAGGAGCAGCAAGCTACCCCCCCGTAAAATAGCCGTTAGAATATCTTGGAAAAATACGAGTACATCCTGTACAGGCATAGCAATTTTTAAACAGTAGTCAAACGTATCTGGTGGTGTAAGTTTGCAAAGAGCGCTGTCGTCCAAGTGTGTCTTCTTCATTAATGTCTTTTACATTATCGGTACGAGCACAACGTTAAGCATCCACTTCAATGTGGCCGTTTAACTGCAATAAAACCTCGAAAATGATCTCTATCACGCTCTTGATTGGCTGATATGCAATAAAACCTCGACGGCAGAGATCACTCGTCCTCACTCAAAAAGATGCTCAACTCCATAATAGCTCCTCATTTCCGCATCCGTCTCCACTCGCGCTTCCTCTCTTCTCGCGTCTTCTCCATGGCTGACAACCAACTCGAGCACAATACGCCCCAGAGCGTCGCTACCTTTGCGGCTGGTTGCTTCTGGGGAGTGCAACTGGTATTCGACCGCGTCCCTGGTGTGCTAGAGACCGCTGTAGGCTACACACAAGGCAATGTCGACGAACCCACGTACCGCCAAGTGTGCACAGGCCGCACCAACCACGCTGAGGCAATCCGCGTCGTGTTCGACGAGCGTGAAGTGAGCTACGACGCTCTGTTGCTCAAATTCTGGTCTATTCATGACCCCACGACGCTTAATCGCCAGAAAAATGACAAGGGCACACAATATCGCTCGGGTATCTATTACCACAATGAGGATCAGCGTAAAGCTGCGCTGGCTTCGAAGGAAGAACATCAGAAGAAATTGACCAAGCCAATTGTGACAGAGATCGAAGAGGCCATACACTTTTGGGACGCAGAAGACTACCATCAGAAGTATCTCGAGAAGGGCGGACAATGTGCTGATAAGGACTGTGACGTTCCTATCCGTTGCTACGGATAAATGGAGCAGAGCAGTTGTTGTTTAGCATGAAAAGTTTGTACTTGTTGATTTTCAATCTGATGTGGTTTTCGTTGGTTCCTCAATATTCTCCTTATCTTTATAAACTTTCTTAAAACTAAGAGTATCCACCGTTGAATCGCCACACTTAAAGTTTAAGTACGCTGAAACAACTGCAAAGTAGTTTCAGAGTAGACGTTCGTGGGCTTCTGTTGCTCCCAAATCAACAGTAGAAAGGTGTCTAAGTGGAGATTCACTCGCAGGTGGCGATGCGTCAGGAATCCTGACTCAAGATGAGCGACGTAGGCGGAACGATCGACGTTTTCTCCATATGGTTGAATATGATCATCTATCCGACTATACTACTACCGAATTTCGCGTTAGGGTAGCCCCCCAAATTTGCAGCTTTAGGGTAGCCCCCCAGACAATTTTTCCATAGTAAATTTGATGACATATTTTTTTGCTATGCCGTCATTTTAGGGTAGCCCCCTCCCTAATTTAGTCCAATCAAGTTGCGCTATATTCGACGTGCACAGTTACCAAAATGCTGCCGACGGGGGTCGACGTAGTAGGGTGTGATCTTGGAGAAGGGGGACGCAGTTGTGTAGCGCACAGAAACTGCGGGAAGCATGTTAAAGTTGGTGATGTACTGCTGTTCCGAGCTCAAGTGGATAGTGTGGTGTAGGGAATGCCAGTTT